>JAMPIV010002818.1:0-74199 GCA_024509875.1 Oreohelix idahoensis | reverse complement strand
TTCAAGAAAAAAAACATAGCGACCCATAATAAAGAACAGTTTTCTGTGCAACTCGCAAGTGAATGTAAGAAAAAAATGGTCACTTCTGATACTTTATTGCATAAGGAAAATAGTATTGATGTTGGGTTCGATAAGGTTGGTACTACGTTAAGGGAAGATTGTCATACACATATGGCTCAGATTCAGGAGCTGAAATCTGAAGTTTCACTTTTGAAATCAACAGTTGATATACAAGTGCATAACCTGAGTCAAAAATGTACAGACCAGTCTGTTCAATGTGATTTGATTATGACTGATGTTGTTCATATTGGATCCATTTATTATGATAAGGATCAATATACTCAATTTTGTCAACAGAAAAAAATTAATGCAAAGGTTGAGATGTTACAAGGGGCGAACGGGAATGTATTATTTGATGAGAATAATATAATGGAAGAATTTCCTATGGATAAAAGAATATTATCAAATCCTTCAGTTCAAATACCGGAATTACCAGTGGGGGTAATGGGTGAAATTAATAATGAAGGATTGGAATGTATGGAGTGTGACAAAAATGTAGCAGCACTTGAGCTTGCAAATCAAAAACTCAATTGCCTTCAAGTTCAAAATGAAAGATTGACTAGTAATAAGGTTGCTAACCTTGAGAAATCACTCATGGAGGAGAGAAATAAGATTGTAAACCTTGATAAAATAAATAAAAAGCAGATTCAAGATATTTCATTCTAGGATGCTGAGATTAGTAGATTGAGAAAAAGAGTTGATGGTCTACTAGATGTCGTACTGAACAAGAAAATATTATTAAACAACAGGTCTGATAAACCTATGGTACGACATGCCAAGGGTGCTTTATGTGCTAAGATCAGGTCAGCACAACCCAAGGAAGTAAATATATTATTTCGAGGCAAGTACACCTTCCCTCGACATAATAATACTGCCAATTCAATTAATAAATCTTGGCGACATGATCAGATTGCAACTGATCTTAAGAAAACTGTTGAGTTGGTCAACGGTAAGGATGACTTTACTAAAAAGAGAAATAATGGTGTTAGTTTTGGGATGAACTCAAATAATAAAATTAATACAAATAAGTCTGTCGGCAAAGTTTTTACTTTGCCCAGCAAGCAGGTATCGACTACATGCGTTAAACCCACTACTGTGCATACTGATAGGTAAATTAATATTAGACAAACATAAAGGTATGTTTTCAGGCACTCGTAAGAAATAAAGAAGTAGAACACTTGGACAACAGAAAAACAACAGACGTGAGTGGCTTACCCAGGGTTCGAACCCCGTACCTTCCGTACGACAACTCCGCCTAGCTATACAAGCGAATCACACTGACCCCATGGCCAGCTAGGCATCCCCAAAAAAGGATGCTTTACTGACTAGTCATCAGTGCGAAACACAAGATAACACCGGAAGTATACAGTGGGCAACTCAGCCCATTAATGACGCAATCACTTCTGTTGTTCCTCTATACAGCAGTATATTTCAGTCCAAACAAGACAAAGACCTTGATACTGTGTCCAGTAAATGATAGAAGACTTAAGGACAGTAGTAAAAAACAGAGGGTAGGTTTCTGGTATTGTATAAACATTTATAACACATAAGGAAGGGAAACCCGAGGCCTGTAAACAGTAAATTAATATTAGACAAACATAAAGGTATGTTTTCAGGCACTCGTAAGAAATAAAGAAGTAGAACACTTGGACAACAGAAAAACAACAGACGTGAGTGGCTTACCCAGGGTTCGAACCCCGTACCTTCCGTACGACAACTCCGCCTAGCTATACAAGCGAATCACACTGACCCCACGGCCAGCTAGGCATCCCCAAAAAAGGATGCTTTACTGACTAGTCATCAGTGCGAAACACAAGATAACACCGGAAGTATACAATAAAGCATCCTTTTTTGGGGATGCCTAGCTGGCCGTGAGGTCAGTGTGATTCGCTTGTATAGCTAGGCGGAGTTGTCGTACGGAAGGTACGGGGTTCGAACCCTGGGTAAGCCACTCACGTCTGTTGTTTTTCTGTTGTCCAAGTGTTCTACTTCTTTATTTCTTACGAGTGCCTGAAAACATACCTTTAAGTTTGTCTAATATTAATTTACTGTTTACAGGCCTCGGGTTTCCCTTCCTTATGTGTTATAAATGTTTATACAATACCAGAAACCTACCCTCTGTTCTTTACTACTGTCCTTAAGTCTTCTATCATTTACTGGACACAGTATCAAGGTCTTTGTCTTGTTTGGACTGACATATACTGCTGTATAGAGGAACAACAGAAGTGATTGCGTCATTAATGGGCTGAGTTGCCCACTGTATACTTCCGGTGTTATCTTGTGTTTCGCACTGATGACTAGTCAGTAAAGCATCCTTTTTTGGGGATGCCTAGCTGGCCGTGGGGTCAGTGTGATTCGCTTGTATAGCTAGGCGGAGTTGTCGTACGGAAGGTACGGGGTTCGAACCCTGGGTAAGCCACTCACGTCTGTTGTTTTTCTGTTGTCAAAGTGTTCTACTTCTTTATTTCTTACGAGTGCCTGAAAACATACCTTTATGTTTGTCTAATATTAATTTACTGTTTACAGGCCTCGGGTTTCCTTTCCTTATGTGTTATTAATGTTTATACTGATAGGTATCATACTAAGTTCCAACAGTATGATCCATTACATAAAAAAATTCTACATGCATGAGTAACATAACTTATAAGTTACCTCAACAAATTAAGGTTACACATTACTCTTGTTCACAGTTTGGTGACAATAAGACTACCTATATTAGGAAAAGTGCATATTCCCGCATTGTGTTAGTAAGCAATCTGCCACTAGGAACTACATGGCAGTCACTTGGTAATTTTTATCACTACACGGCAGACGTTAAGTTTGTGCGTATATTGCCATCTACCGATATCAGGTATGGTGAAGCTGTAGTGACATTCTGTAACAATAGGGATGCTCGTATGGTTGTCGAGCGCGACAATGGTGTGTATTTTCACCACCATTCTCTCAGGTTACAATTAGTACTGATTCTATTTCACGTAGATAATTTGTTACACGTACAATTTTGTTCACATTCTGTGATGACTCAGTTATAGTCAGTCATCATTTCTTTTCTTTCCTAGTCATCTATTCTTACATAGATTGGTTAGTGTAGACTTTTCTTGTAGAAAACATTTTTGTTGTCGTGTCTACTATGACACTTTGTATTTTTGTCTCTATGAGTTTTTACCATGTCGACGATAGACAGTAACTTCGTTTATTGTTCTACTTATGCTCAGCCAATGCAGCATAAGCTAGTATATTGTCTATTCTTTTGTGAATGGGCATGCTTGTGAATGAAACGTGGACTGAAGAAGATGGTACCGCGTTCACTAAATTTTTAGGGAAAATTTTTGTTAAACCTCCTATTTTGAGGTCAACAGATATGACTAAAATTTATATTATTCATCAGATGCAGGCAATTTCGACTTCGATGTTGGTTTACTTCATGACCAATTTTACGTTTGAAACTATTTCAATATCGAAGAATATGACGAATTTACGATTCCATATGTCAAGGTCTCCTGGGAAATCATACGTCTTGTGATGCTATCGAAATTCTTACCTCAAGTGACATTAAGACATTCTACTGATGGTGAACACTCAAGTATATTATCAAGTCTGATTAATCCAGGTTACGTTTGAACGAGTCAAGGATCTGAGAACGTCGTGGCTGATTCATTTTCTCGCCACTCTTCATCGCCATCAGATGCAGAATGATGACGTCATGCAGATGAACTATTGTTTCTCCAGTCGATGATTATATGCAAGACTCCACCATTATCTACACGTCTTGTGATGATATCGAAATTCTTAACTCAAGTGACATTAACACATTCTACTGATGGTGAACACTCAATTATATTATCAAGTCTGATTAATCCAGGTTACGTTTGAACGAGTCAAGGATCTGAGAACGTCGTGACTTATTCATTTTCTCGCCACTCTTCATCGCCATCAGATGCAGAATGATGACGTCATGCAGATGAACTATTGTTTCTCCAGTCGATGATTATATGCAAGACTCCACTGTAACAAGTTGATCCTTTGAAAGGGCAGTAATTCGGAATATGTTTTTGGGCAAAGTAGATTATGAGTTACAATACTTGTATACCTGATTAAGCTGAGGTTTGTTTAACGTTATAATAGAAACATATCCTTTTTATTTTGAGTGACAGAGTACAGGAAAGCGTGCGAACGCTTTTATCTCAAATGCTGAGATGCATTTATTCTGTACTGTTTTTGAGCTGTGTTCAAAAACAGCGGAGTCTCGTTTTGGGTTTTTTGGCGGGACTAGGGTGTGTGATCCCGGAGAGGAGAGTAGGGATTCGGAGCGTTGGACCGGGAGTGGTCAACGCTGTCTGTGTGTGTTTTTCGAGGATGTATGCCTACGTAGTGCTTTGAATAATGTCGACTTAATGTTTTTGCTGTGTGGTTAGGCCATAATTTATGTGAACTGCTGGGTGCAGTATTATAAGTCTAGCGCAGAGATGAGTCGTGAGGACTTTAGGCCATTATTTATGTGAACTGCTGGGTGCAGTATTATAAGTGAGTCGTGAGGACTTTAGGCCATAATTTATGTGAACTGCTGGGTGCAGTATTATAAGTCTAGCGCAGAGATGAGTCGTGAGGACTTTAGGCCATTATTTATGTGAACTGCTGGGTGCAGTATTATAAGTGAGTCATGAGGACTTTAGGCTATAATTTATGTGAACTGCTGGGTGCAGTATTATAGGGCAGTATTATAAGTCTAGCGCAGAGATGAGTCGTGAGGACTTTAGGCCATTATTTATGTGAACTGCTGGGTGCAGTATTATAAGTGAGTCGTGAGGACTTTAGGCCATTATTTATGTGAACCGCTGGGTGCAGCATTATAAGTGAGTCGTGAGGACTTTAGGCCATAATTTATGTGAACTGCTGGGTGCAGTATTATAAGTCTAGCGCAGAGATGAGTCGTGAGGACTTTAGGCCATTATTTATGTGAACTGCTGGGTGCAGTATTATAAGTGAGTCATGAGGACTTTAGGCCATAATTTATGTGAACTGCTGGGTGCAGTATTATAAGTCTAGCGCAGAGATGAGTCGTGAGGACTTTAGGCCATTATTTATGTGAACTGCTGGGTGCAGTATTATAAGTGAGTCATGAGGACTTTAGGCCATAATTTATGTGAACTGCTGGGTGCAGTATTATAAGTGAGTCATGAGGACTTTAGGCCATAATTTATGTGAACTGCTGGGTGCAGTATTATAGCGCAGTGTTATAGCGCAGAGATGAGTCGTGAGGACTTTAGGCCTTGATATAGATCTGCTGATGAATGTTGAAGAGTATTGTATTGCAATGACTTGTAATGTGCCTGTGTGTATATCAATGTAAACGTGATCGTGCTGTGACTTAATAAATCGTCATTTAAATTACACCAGATGTTTACGGCCATCCATGACTATTATTTACGTACCTGTGTTGTGAGTGACTGTTCTACCACACACTCACTAATACATACCTAACACAGATACGACGGCACACCTACGCCACCCATACACCGTTAATATTCATCCTCGGTAACAGTGGTGGACCAGTTCAAATTGGAACGAATTGATATGACATTCGCGTATCAAGAGTTTCTCTAACTTGAGAGAGTATTTAACAGACGGAAGGATAAAATCGTTATCGATACAGTCCACATATCATTTGATAGATTTGTTTTCGGGTTCTGACACCCGCAACAGTCGTTTTGAGAGAACTTCATGCGTGACCTGAATCTCATGTGCTTCAACCGTGACCTGGTTTGTATGCCACATGTGTGGCGCATTTGGGAAACGCCTTATTCGTGGTAACAATCAGCTTTATAGCACTGTCGGTGACGTCCTGTGTCGTGCCTGTGGAAAACAACAACGTCTGTAGTCTACATTTGCTATCAGATGTGCAGCGAAATTATCAAGCAGCGAGCCAGCAGTTTATGAGGTGATACAACGTCTGAAGGATAGCGTGTACAAGTCGAGTGTATGTGCAGTTGTACCAGTCATTTTGCAAGTATAGCTCGAGTCAAGAGCGGGTTTGCTGTGTTCCTGTTACGATCATCATGTGCTCCTATGCAGTATTCGAGCACATACCTTACTAAAGCGAGGACCTGAAGGGAAGAGAATCTAGATCCAATACCTTTCGGCGATAGACTGTTTTAGCGTCAGAATTATGTGATATTTAAAGTCTTGGCGGAAGGGAATGGAAAATTGACAGATAAGTGATTTTTGTTTGTTCTGTAAAGTGTGTCATGTCACTCATGTCCTCAGGCCTTCTGAATTCTATGCATTTCTTTTATAATTCTGTTGTTGATGTTGTTTATGTCTATAGTGACATATGAGTAGAATTTAATGCATAAGTAGTTTATGGCTATTAACATGTGGTATTGACTACCATGATATGGATATGACCATATAAAGGTTCTTTGAACAGAAATTGATCTGACAGTAATTAGGAAAGGTTGCAATTTGTTGTATGGTTATTTAGCTGTCAGAAGTAAAAGGTTCATTGATACATATATAGTGATCTCAATAAATAAGTCACTATGGATGATGACGAAATGGATCCTGATAATATGTGGCCTTTATTGGAGTATTTATTTCAAGAGGGTAAAAATTTTCATAGATTAAAAGGACCAGAACTGGAAGCACACGTGATGGACGGATTGTTGGTCAGTGCATCGAGAGCACTAAGAGATTTTGCTGAGAATAGATTTCAGTCCATCCCTCATTTAAGAATGGCTAGGAATTTAGCAAGGTTGCTGCTGTTAGACCTTCGTGTATTTGTGTATAATAATATTCATGTTGAACACGACAATATATTGAAGGGTATACACAATATAATTGCTGACAATCAGGAAAAGAAGCTAGAAGATGAGGAAGTAAGAGTCAACAGACAGGAAGGAAAAAATTGCTTAAAGGGTAAAGCTGAAGAGAATGAACTTAAGGAAAAATTAGCTAAACTTACAAGTGATTTAAATAGATCAAACCTGGAACTTGCTAGAGTACAAGCAAGTTTGGATTCTTCACTATTGAAGGTTAAAGAATTGGAGGTCCAGATAAAAGTTAAGCATGTGGAGGTGGAAAACCTTACACAAGAGATCCAACGAAGAAAAGACATGTATGAAAAATTAAAAGCGGAAACCAATGAGCGAGAAGGATTATACAATGTAATGATACATGATGTATGTTTTGATAAACTTGAAGAGAAGAATACTGTATTTCCAGGGGAAGTCGATGAGTTAGTGAAGAATAATAATGGTGAGAATGAAACACAGTCAATAAAGGTAAATAAAGAGCAGGATGGAAAAGAGACATTGGTAGAGTTGACGGCTGAGAAAGAGAAGGTTGCTAAAATTGAGAAATTGCTAGCAGAAGAAGGTTGCAGAGTTTTGGCTCTTAATGATTTAAATAAGAAACTTAGTCAAGAGATTGCGCATAGAGATATTGAAATTGCAGAGGCCAGAAAACGGGTAAATGGCCTGCTTGACATCGTCTTGGATAAAAAAATGTGGTCTTCTGTCTATGTTGACAGTGATAGACAGAAAGTTGCGAAAAGTCAGCCCCATACACTTTTTGCTCATAGAGAGGCCATACATGGTAAACATAGAACTTTTCGTGGGAGATACAACTTCCCTAGTGCTAGTGGTACTAGTGACTCTATTGATAATTCTTGGCGTCAGGCTAATAAAGATTCTTGTGTTTCAGCCAGTTCTATTGATTACGAAAAGAAATGTGAGAAATTGAAAGTTAAGGCTCCTAAAATCAATCACGTGTTTACTGTTGCAGATTCTGATAAACTTGTAACAGGGAATAAACATAGTACTATATTTTCCAGGAATGAAACCCACTATGGGCAGGAAAATAAACATTCTAAGGGTTCAGTTACTTGTCAAACTCAGCACAGCCAGTTTGACGGGATTGGTAAACATATTCCCATAGGTGAAAAGAAGAACATTGATAGTAAGAGATATAATCACAAGATTAGACAGTACCAAGGGAGTTTATCAAGTGGTAATTTTGATTCTCCAAGGAATTGTAAACAATTTAGCGGATTTCAAAATTTTGATCCGAAGAATTCTGTAAGTTATAGTAGAAATAACTGTAAGAGAAACTATCAATCTGGTAATGATTTTGCTACTAGAAAGCAAGTCTTGTCTAGTGGACATTTTTGTCAAAGAAGATATGTTAACAACAACAATGCTAACTTGGGTTATAGACATAACATTTGTCATAATAGAGGAATTGACAAGAATATAAAGAGAGATAATGGCTCTTCACATGTTTCTCTACATAACTTGACTCAGCAAAAGTCTAGAGTCATTGTTTGTAAACAAAGCAACTGTAGTAATAAATATTTTCACCAGGTAACAAATAATAAGCGCAAGTATGCTAACTTTGCTCAACATGAGCCCAGAGTCAGTTGTAATAGAGATAAACAAGGTAACAATAACACTGGTGTTTTAAATACTATAGCTGATGATGTTGTTCATCACGAGAAAGTGTCTCGGTGTTGTGAATGTAACATTTTGTTTCAGCCTACGGCAGTAATGTCTTCTGTGATGTCTAGAGATTGTAAAAGAAGAGCTGAGGGCATTGTGAAAGGACCATTACTCTACACGGACCACAATGATGGGTAATTGTAATTTGACTTCTACGTTTTTTCTCATTAGATTTTGCCATTCATTAAAATGGAAATTTTCATTCATATATTTTGACAGAAGCGACTTTGCGATAACAGTCTAGGCTCCTGTGTCATATTAGTAGTGAGAAAAGTGGGTCAACTCAGCATCCGTGTGTGCGTTCAAGCATAACTTTTTCTGCGTCCCACTAAACATCTGATGTTTTGCTTGCTCAGGGTCAGGACATATTGACAGGAAAGCGAGAGATTTCCATCTGATTTTTTTTACTTATGTAAACAGTAAATATTTTCTTTTGTATTTGTTAGTATAATAAATGATATGTTCCTGATTTGCAATAACATGTAATTTCGTTTGAAATATTTAATGCATTATTTGATTGCCATGATTTTGTGTTTCTATTGTTAGTTATATTCCACTGTTGAACTTGCAGTTGTTTGTTTTGGTTTTTGTTTTTGTAGCAGTTTTGTTAAGACAACTTTTGTACATGTTGAGTTTGCCAGCCCTATGCACAAAACTCATTAGTTGTAATGGTGCAATAATTACTTTTAGATAATTCATGAGCACTTGAATTTTTTCTCATGTGTTTTATGTGATGTATATTTTTTGAAGAGAAAAAAAAAACTTACATTTGTTAATGTGTGTCTGTTTAGAGATAGATTGTTTATATGTCCTTCATTTTTTTTTTTAAAGGTCGATTTCATTGTTAGTTTATCTACTATAGCCTTGAATTGGTTGTAAAGGAAATATTTTTTATGCAACTTAGTGCTATGAAACTTTTTTGTATTTTTTTTGAAAATGTATTTTTTGAACGGTGTAATATTTTTTCTGTGCCAATGTTAATCTGTATATTATGGTTAGTAATGTGTAGTGTCATTAGTTCCTTGAAATTGTTTTTTAATGTTTGATGTATTTTCTGTATTTAGCGCGTGACTTTGAGTCAGTGCAAATCTTTTTGATAGCGTTTTATTTTTTGTTTGTGCGATATCTTGTATAATTTATTATTAGTTATGCATAAGTTTTATAATTTGGTTAAATTACTTACTATTCTTTTTGTCATAAGTTTTTTTTTCACTTGTGTTGTTAGTATAGATATACTTTGTCATTTTGTGTTATAATTTTTTATCGTAGTTGTATTAACTTATATTATATGATGTGTGATTTAAATAGGTATTGTAAGGTATTGTTACAACTTTTTCTACATGTGCATCTTTACTTTTCATCTGTCTTTGTTGACTATTCGTCATCTCTTTACATTTTTTCTGTTGTCTTTTCAGCATAATCTGATATGTTGTTTATACTTCCGTGTTTCATCTTTGTCTCACTTTATGCTTCGTGTATACTTTTTTCTGTTACGCTACTTAGACTTTCATTCTTTGTATTGTTCAAGTAATGATGTAACTTTAGATCAGTGATAGGTGTATTTGCTTTACATGATTTGACATTGTGATATTATTTGTTGTTTTTCATATGATGATTTCACATTTTACGTCTTTTCGAATTATACTTTGTTTACTTGATATTATCATTTCTATTACTATTGTTTGTTGCTTGTTTGAGCATTATTGTATATGCTTAACTTAGTTCTGTAATAGATTAATTTTGAGATACTTAGCTTGGTTTTCTAATAGATTAATTTTAGTAATCATACGTTGGATGATTGTTATTTACTTTACATTTACTGCTAATATTTTGTAGATATACTATTTCTGACTTATCATAAGATGAATTTTGTAAAACATAGGTTAGAACTCCATTATCTTTTAAATTTCTTCGTTTTGGGAGTTAATTTTCAAAAAAATGATAGAATCATTTTTTTCTCCTGGGTGTGTGGGAAACTGTAACAAGTTGATCCTTTGAAAGGGCAGTAATTCGGAATATGTTTTTGGGCAAAGTAGATAATGAGTTACAATACTTGTATACCTGATTAAGCTGAGGTTTGTTTAACGTTATAATAGAAACATATCCTTTTTATTTTGAGTGACAGAGTACAGGAAAGCGTGCGAACGCTTTTATCTCAAATGCTGAGATGTATTTATTCTGTACTGTTTTTGAGCTGTGTTCAAAAACAGCGGAGTCTCGTTTTGGGTTTTTTTGGCGGGACTAGGGTGTGTGATCCCGGAGAGGAGAGTAGGGATTCGGAGCGTTGGACCGGGAGTGGTCAACGCTGTCTGTGTGTGTTTTTCGAGGATGTATGCCTACGTAGTGCTTTGAATAATGTCGACTTAATGTTTTTGCTGTGTGGTTAGGCCATAATTTATGTGAACTGCTGGGTGCAGTATTATAAGTCTAGCGCAGAGATGAGTCGTGAGGACTTTAGGCCATTATTTATGTGAACTGCTGGGTGCAGTATTATAAGTGAGTCGTGAGGACTTTAGGCCATAATTTATGTGAACTGCTGGGTGCAGTATTATAAGTCTAGCGCAGAGATGAGTCGTGAGGACTTTAGGCCATTATTTATGTGAACTGCTGGGTGCAGTATTATAAGTGAGTCATGAGGACTTTAGGCTATAATTTATGTGAACTGCTGGGTGCAGTATTATAGGGCAGTATTATAAGTCTAGCGCAGAGATGAGTCGTGAGGACTTTAGGCCATTATTTATGTAAACTGCTGGGTGCAGTATTATAAGTGAGTCGTAAGGACTTTAGGCCATTATTTATGTGAACCGCTGGGTGCAGCATTATAAGTGAGTCGTGAGGACTTTAGGCCATAATTTATGTGAACTGCTGGGTGCAGTATTATAGTGCAGTATTATAAGTCTAGCGCAGAGATGAGTCGTGAGGACTTTAGGCCATTATTTATGTGAACTGCTGGGTGCAGTATTATAAGTGAGTCGTGAGGACTTTAGGCCATAATTTATGTGAACTGCTGGGTGCAGTATTATAAGTCTAGCGCAGAGATGAGTCGTGAGGACTTTAGGCCATTATTTATGTGAACTGCTGGGTGCAGTATTATAAGTGAGTCATGAGGACTTTAGGCCATAATTTATGTGAACTGCTGGGTGCAGTATTATAAGTGAGTCATGAGGACTTTAGGCCATAATTTATGTGAACTGCTGGGTGCAGTATTATAGCGCAGTGTTATAGCGCAGAGATGAGTCGTGAGGACTTTAGGCCTTGATATAGATCTGCTGATGAATGTTGAAGAGTACTGTATTGCAATGACTTGTAATGTGACTGTGTGTATATCAATGTAAACGTGATCGTGCTGTGACTTAATAAATCGACATTTAAATGTCACCAGGCGTTTACCACAGTCCATGATTCTTATGTACGTGCCTTGTGGTGTGAGTGTCTACCCAGTGACAATGATAACTCATATTTAATAATCTAGCTCTATGTGGGCGGGACTTATTCTATTATACATAGCTCGGAACAACAACAGTTGGACAATACCACTATTACGAAATCACCAGTATAAACATGAACATAACGGTAACATCCACCATTATCTACATTTCAGTTTCAGATTGGTTTCAAACAACATTACTATTCATTTCTTCACAGGTCAATAACGAGTTAAAATCAATGGACGAAGTAATGGTCCTCATGTATGATCGTTCCAATCTTACAGAATATTATGCTGAACTTTGTCCAACAACGCTGGATCGAGATCTGTTATTTACAGATTTGTAAACATTTACGTACAACGTTCGGTACTCCTCGTACATATTGTACAAGTTTATCGCTGACATGATCGTTTGAAATTATCAAGAATCAAATAGAATTTCGAATTTTAGCACACGTCAAACAATTCTTTGGGACAACGTCGGATTAAAGTACTGATCACTAGTCATTTTCATGTCATGAAACGTGTATGATATAAACACAATTGACAGTTAACACATTCACCTTTCAAGGATTCGCATCAATCTTTAAAGTGGTACGTCAATATAGGTATTCCCATTGCTGATTTCGTTCGAACACATAATTATGCACTTTGGTTAGTGTCCATACATCTATCACTCGTCGTGATTCGGTTTACAATCAATATGCGCTCGAACTTATGAATGGATGGATTGATACGTACACTTCTACATGATCGTTTTAACACTCATGATCAACTTCAGCTGAATAAACTTTTCCCAGCTAACGTATTATACTGTACATTGGGTACAGATAGGAACTAATAACAGAGTACTAGTCGTGATTGACACTTTTGGTTTCGATACTATAATGCGATTAAATAAAAATAAAAAGTTTGAAAAGAAACATTATTACACAAATACTTAATATAATTACTATAATTATGTAACTATTAAATATTATGTGTATTTACATTACTCATTTAACGTAAATGTTTTATAAAATGCTATGTATAATTGTTTATTAGTGAATAGATTAATTTAATTTAGTTTTAAATGAGATAGATATTTTACATACAAGCTTCGTTATACATATTACTTAATTTACTCTATTAATTTTATTCCTTACTACTTCCTTGCATATCTTTTCTTTCATGTATACTTTCTCATATGTTCTTAGGGTTTTATTTGTCTTGGTTAACTTTAATACAATACTTTATTAGTTTAATTAATTAGATTTAATTCTGTAATATTCTACACAAATGACATTCATACGTGATTTCATTAATTACTTAACTATATTTAATTAGTAATATCTTAGGACTTTGATTAATTCCCCACATCTTAAGTTACTTAACACACATTTAGTTAATTATATAATAGTTCACTTTCCTTTCTCGACCGTTGACGTTTCTTTTAGTTAACTCAGTATTCCATGTATTATGTGACATTTAGTAAAATTGACGACGACCTTCGAAACTGTTTTATTCAAAACATCGTGGGCCGTATGTCGTAAACTTTGATATAATTAATCGAGTTAGTAGTAAAAAAATCTACAAAATAGATTTTTTTAACCCTGGTCGGTCAGGGGAATGTTACGACATGTTGGCCACTACAACTGTGAGCACTTCAAAGTTACGCGTTAATGTATTGGGATGCTATAAATATAAGATGTTTTGCGCTTAAAGATAATTTAGTGAACGCGAATTTGTACGGTTGTCTAGGGTTAGACGTGACGTGATTAGTTGTTAAGCTACCGCATGGTAACGATCTATATACACCCTTCATAGTCTGAACTTTGTTCAAGTCAGACGTGTTACTGATTGCTCCCAAGATTTATCGTGCAGATGTTCTCCTTTAACTATAAGCCAAGGGGTCGGCTTTTATTTATGTATGGATGCAGGATTGAGTCATCCTATCATTATGTATAATCTTCTTCTTCGAGAAGTAGAGCAGGGAGTATTGTGATATAATTGTCAGAATTAGTATGTCGCCAAACCTATGCTGTTCGTTACCGGACGACCGACATACGGCGTCGCGTGTAAATAGTCAGACCTTTTGACGACAGAGGAGTAATATAGGAGATGATAGTGGACTGCATAGATATGATGTACCATTTGAAATGCCATGATTGATTGTATGTAAACGTAATAAATCGTATTGTTTTGTGGACTCAAACCCACATAGCGTTGTCAACTTTATCAAGTTGGATTGGACCATAATACCCAACATTCGCACTTCATCAATATCAGCATGATTGCCCAACGATAGTTAACAAGACAATTATGAGCTTCAGAGAATAATACAATAATTCGCCCAATAAAGAAAGATTAAACCACGAACAAGTAGTGGATTAACACATGTAAAGGACATTCCATGATGAAAACCACATTAATGTGCAATAAGAGACAAAGGGAAAAGAAATGTGATTGAGAACACTTTTATCAAGTTTGTAGTCTTCACAAAGAACAATGGAATATATCAGAAATAGAAAGTACAAGGACCACTATGACATTATGCTTGGTTCAGTATGCAAATCCCAAAGTAACAACATTATACATCAATTATTTAACCCTGTCTTATTTCTGCCATGATGTGAGAAAATCAGTGATTAGTTATGACTTCAGCAAACTCATGGATTAGAAATAGTTGAATAACTTGTAAATATGCAAATAAAAATTTATATTACTGACATAAAAATACATTTAAAATATTTATATTGACCACATACCTGCTCAATGATCTCACTTCGGATTTAGCAACAAGAAATACCCTTTCTGGGGCCCATGAATGCCTCTGCTCTGTTTGGCAGCTACCTGGCGAATGACTAAAATTTCCTCCAACAATTTCCTTATGGCCTCTCCCGGTGCAGGGGTGGGTGACCTGTTTGTTGCATCATTTCACCTACACACACACACACCCACACACACACACGTTTGTGTGGTTTTTGCTGGTCACAGGAATATCCAATCTCTTCAATTAAACTTGTCCCAGATTTCACTGTGCAAGTGCATGCGGCTGTAGGCGGGGTTCCTGCCCCTTCCCTGATTTATGTGCATTAGTACGTGACACAAACAAAGGGTCGACTTCCGGGCTGATAGTACCAGGCAGATGTAGTGTCCTTCCCATAACCATTTCAGAATAATTATCTACCTTGACCGTGAGAATTAGCGAGGGTCAGCAAGTGCTATTATAATATAAGACTTGAAGAGGATAAGTTTTCTCATTATAGAATTGAGAAATTCTAAAGAAAAGGGTTTTCAGTTCTAGCAGAGAGAGAGAGAAAGAGAGGAGTTTGGAGACGAATAAAATATAGACACAGTTGGTGAGAGTGGTACACTACAATTGGTAACCTTGTACTATCATTTTCAATCCTTCTATTACATGAAAGCACCCGTTTATGAATGTCTGTGTCGTTCAGAATTCCATCTATTCATCAAACTAAAGACAGGAACTACTGATGAGTGTAGCTGTAACACCAATAAAATGGCTGCTGAACATCTGCTTCAAAGGTACCCAACATATAAGGAACAGACAAAGCGCATATGGCCATAACCAGTACCATTCCTGGCAAAAAGTCTATGGAAATACCAACAGCCTCAAGCTGAAGACTGCTTTCTTTGAACATATTCAACTTGACCTCTGAGATTGTACGAAGAAGGAGAAGAATAACTTCGGTAATGGCAAATTTCCTGCTAGTCCTACAACTAATCTGATTTCATATTCACTAGATTTTTGCAAAATCGTTGCGTCAGTTCAATATTTACAAAACAATATTCTTCCAAACATTCGCTACAACTTTAGATACCATTTAAAAATAGCTTCCAAAACGAGTTATTCTGACACCTTAAAGGTGAACGTTTGTAATGTCAATCTTCAGATACAGGATCAGCTCCGTGTGTTGTCACATTTATCCGACACTGTAGCAGATTGCCAGAAGGATGTATTTTGAACTGAGTTCCTCAAGTCTTTGGATCCACCTAGAACACTGACATACAATTTAACTTTAAAAATTGAAACACCCATAATGTTTCTACAACAGGTATCCACCTTTATTCTATGCAAGAGAATACTTTCTTCTTCTTCTTTGATCCTTAGCCGCCTACCGTCAAAGCAGTCAGTGGCCATCACGCCTAGTGGCGTCTTGTATGGCAACAACAAATTGATTCCCCTTTGCTCGGTCGGCGGCCATCCTTTGTACAGTGCCCCAACTCTGGTTCATTCTTTGCATCTTATCCTCCACAGTCCTCCGCCAGGTTGTTTTTGGTCGGCCTCTCTTTCGTTTTCCTTCAGGGGTCCAAAGCATAGCTGTTCTTGTGATGGCATCGGGGTCTCTTCTGAGGACATGGCCAACCCAGCTCCAGCGTCTGCCAGCTATGATGGTGTGCATGTCCTCTTGCTTGCTCCGAGTAAGCAGATCTTGGTTGGTGATGGTATTTGGCCAAAAGATTCGGTGAATTTTTCTTAGGCATGTTGTGGGAAAAGAGGACAATTTCGACATTTCCTTCTCTGTAACTCTGCAGCATTCCGCACCATAGAGAAGCACAGAAAGCACACATCTCTTATATAATCTTAATTTTGTGCTTGTGCTGTATTGAGAGGACTTCCAGATGTTGTTTAGGCTAAAAAAGGCTGTTCTTGCCTTATTCATTCTGATGTTGATGTCTTTGCCTGCCCCGCCGTCTGGTGTTACTATGCATCCTAGGTATGTGAAGGTGTCTGTCTGTACCAGTTGCTGATTCCTTACTGATATGGGCTCAGGGTTGCTCACATTGAGCGTCATGATCTCTGACTTCTTTAAATTGATGTTCAAGCCCACCTGCTGGCTATACTTATTACGTCTATCCGTTTTTTCCTGGATGTGTTGATGTGAATGTGCTAGTAGTGCAATGTCATCTGAATATTCCAGATCTTCCAATGTAGAAAATGTAGTCCATCTTATTCCTCCTGGACTGCCCTCTGTTGTCTGGTGCATCACCCAGTCTATGACTGTTAAAAATAGAGTGGTTGATAAGGGGCATCCCTGTCGTACTCCTGTCTTCACCTCACAGGTTAGGTTGCTCTGCCCAACACTACACGTAAAGTTGGCATAGAGGCTTTTTATGATTGACACTATCAGCTTGGAATTCCATAAGCCCTCTGTATTTTCCATAAACTGTCCCTATGTATGCTGTCAAAAGCCTTTTTAAATCAACGAAATTAATGTACAGCTATCTTTGCCATTCTGAGCACTGCTCTATAATGTTCCTGAGAGTGAATATATGATCTACACATCTTCTGTTCTTTCTAAATCCTGCTTGTTCTTTCCTACTGCTTTTGAAATTCTCTGTATAATTATCCTGCCTAGTATTTTGCTGGGAACTGAGAGAAGAGTGATTCCTCTCTAATTATTGCGGTCTGCAAGATCTCCCTTCTTGGGCAATTTGACAATTATTCCTTTGTTCCACTCTGATGGTGTTGTCCCCGTTTTCCAGACTTGTGCAAATAGTGGTTCTAATAGTTCTGCTGCTAGCTCAGGGTCTGTCTTAAATAGCTCTGCATTTAAGTTATCATGGCCAGGAGCTTATCCTTTCTTTAACCCTTTGATTGCTGTGATGATTTCTTCTTTTCGTGGAATGTCTGTATTTACATCTAGATCGTTGTGAGCCTCAGGAACATTCAATTGTGTCTCTGGTGGTTCCTTGTTCAGAGTTTCTCTGAAGTGCTCTGCCCATCTTGTTTCCTGTCCCTCTGCTGTCGTGATGAGATTTCCTTGATTATCTCTTACTAATGTAATATTGTTTGCACCTCGTTTTCCACTGATGAATTTAGTTATTTTGTATACTGTGCTTTGTTCGTTTCTCAGTGCTGCCTCTTCTGTCTGTCTTGCAAGATCGTCTAGGAAATTCCTTTTGTTGGCTCGGGTTTAGCGTTTAACTTCCTTGTCCAGCTGACTGTACTGTTCGCTATATAGTTGCTTTAACCTGGGGGACTTCGCTTCTGTGTTCTTTCTTTTCATTTCCTTTCTCAGTGTTATGGTGTGTAATGTTTCTGGTGTTATCCAGTCTTGCTTCTTCCTTTCCTGGAATCCGAAGCATAATTTGCTGCTTTCCTTATATATTGTTGAAATGGTGTTGAATTTCTGGTCTATATCATCAGTCAATGTCTTTCCTGACTTTTGGCAAATTGATATCGTTTCTTTATGTCAGCCGCAAAAGCTTTTCTGGTAAGGGGGTCCTTTAACTTGCTGATGTCAAACCTTTTCTGTGTAGTTACAGTTGGTCCAGCCCTTCTTAGTTTCACTTTCAGTTTTGCTACTACTAAATGGTGATCACTTCCAACATCTGCACCTCTTCTTACCTTCACATCTTGTAATGCATATCTCCATCTACCGTTAATCATGATGTGGTCTATCTGGTTTCTGTCCCGACCATTTGGCGATCAAGAGAATACATGAAGCATCAATTTTCCTCTTGTATATGCATTTAGTACGAACAACAAAACGTGGTCTCTAAAATTTGTTTTCTATTTTTTTTTTTTTTTCAGTTGTATTTTCTTCTTAATTTCAATTTTGTTAGCATTGAGGATACAGACAAAATCTAGGTACCATTATAATAGATTTGTTTCCTCATACTCAACTGGTACGTGTCCGTTATTAACGTGCAAATATTAGCCAAAAATGATTTCCAAGAAACATAGTCGTACTCCTAAAGCTTAATGGAGGCTTCCGCGCCCCACACTATTTTGGTTTTGGACCTCATACTTGCTTACTTACTTAGTCATCCCTCTTCTACCGTGAGGTGTAGTTTGGAAGAGGGAGCGCCAAACTATCCTATCAGCAGTCTTCCTTCTGGCATGGGTCTAGTCCTCGGTCCTCCCAGCGGACTCTGTGTAGTTCTGGAGGTCTGAATCCCTGACTCTTAGTTTCCATGCTTGCCGTGGTAGTAAGCACCACTCAACACATGCAAATTCTTCAACTTGGCATTGGCTGTGAAATATCGTCGATCGCAGCAGTTCTAGATAATGTGACCGGTAGCTTGGGACTTTAAGAATAAAAGAGAGTACAGAAAAATGGTTCAAGAAAGTTAAATAGAGTTCTTAATAGACTATATGTCTTTGTTAAGGGTAAGTGAAATGAGCAGAAGTGTGTTTTGAGGGAAGGGAGGTAACTCCGTAGGTCCCCTTTTGGGAGATGTAGCGTGGTGTTTTGGTTTGGTATTTCATGTGCGATTAAAAGAGTCCATAGACAAGAAACTGAGAGATGAACAAGCAGGTTTTCGACAAAACAGATCATGTACAGACCAGATAGCCACTTTGAGAATAATAGCTGAACAAAGTCTGGAATGGAATTCACCACTATACATCGGATTTGTGGACTACGAAAAGGCATTTGACAGTGTAGACAGAGAATCACTTTGGAAATTGTTGAGGCATTTTGGAGTTCCCCTGAAGATCATTAATTTAATAAAGAAAACATATGAAGACATGACATGCAGAGTTCTTCACGAAGGACAGCTTACAGAACCGTTTGGGATAAGAACAGGAGTGCGACAGGGATGCCTCTTGTCTCCATTTCTTTTCTTGCTGGCAATAGATTGGGTTATGAGATCATCGGCAACACACAACAGAAATGGAATCCAGTGGACTCTGACTAAGCAGTTGGATGATCTGGATTTTGCTGATGACTTGGCTCTTCTGTCCCATAACCGTAATCAGATGCAGGACAAATTGAAAACACTCGATGAGGGGTCACAGCAATTGGGTCTGAAAATACACAGGGAAAAGACAAAAATAATGCGAATAAATGCAGGTAATGATAACAGGGTTGAACTTGAAGAAACACCAATACAAGATGTAGAATCATACACATATCTTGGCAGTAATATAGACAAAGTTGGAGGGACAGACAGCGATATCAAAATAAGAATACAAAAGGCAAGAGGAGCTTTCATTGCATTGGGAAATATATGGAGATCAAGAGAAATAGGATCCAACACGAAAATAAGAATCTTCAACTCAAATGTGAAGTCAGTCCTATTGTATGGCTCAGAGACATGGAGAACAACAAAGACAACAACCAAAAAGCTACAGACTTTCATAAATGGGTGCTTGCGTAGAATAGAGGGATTAAAATGGTATGACAAGGTTACCAACGTGGAACTGATGACAAGAACTAGACAAGTGCCAGTGGAACAAGAAATGAGAAGAAGACGATGGCGATGGATAGGACACACACTGAGAAAACCTGTTGATAGCATTACAAGGCAGTCCTTGTTCTGGAACCCCCAGGGCAAGAGAGGCAGAGGAAGACCAAGAAGTACATGGAGAAGAGAGTTGGAAACAGAGGTGAAAATGATGAGGAGAACATGGAAAGAACTTGAGATGATGGCACGTGACAGGAGGACTTGGCATGTGTTTGTTGAAGGCCTATGCTCCTGTGGGAGTGGAGGGTTATGAATGAATGAATGAATTTCATGTGCGTTCTAAATTATGGTGTGACTGATTTGCAAGGTAATGTTTTGGTAGTGTGATTAAAGAAGATTGTATGGGTTTTGAGTTTAATCAGCAAAGGGAGACGACTTTAAATTACGTCCCTTGAAAGGTTTTGGTGAGCGATACAAACAAACAAAAAACACGCACGAGAAAGTGTTGCGAGGGTGAACACATTTTTAGCAGAGAACGAAAAAATGTTGAATCGAAAAAGACGATTAAGGAATCTGATTTGAGAACGCGCTTAGCGTAGGATAGCAAGCTTGCTATGTACTAAAGTTTTGTAGTGGCGAGCGATGTTTGATGGTTCAGATTTCTGGCGAACAAGCCACTGAAGGTGGTTGATTGCTGTGGTCATAGTATTGTATCAAATTATTTTGCCGAGCCAACAAGACGCTCAAACGCCACTTTTAATAGATGATAGATAAAGACAAGAAAGACAATGTCGCCAGTTCAAGATTGTGTTAACAATTTGTCAAGACTACAAGACGAACAGGTATGTTGTGTTAGATGCAGAGACAATAGATAGTAGCTAGGGGCAGCGTAGAACAAGTGACTATTGATACAAATAAACAGCCGTGGTGGTTAGACCAGTCTTATATTCAATATACATCGATTTGTTTCACCAGTCCTACGGGCCTTATCAAGGGTTAGGAAAACCAGAAGAACAGAACAGTAAATGAGCCAGTAATCTTAGAGACAGCGTTAGATCATAAGAGAAGAAAAAATGATGGAGCGAGAGAAGATTTATTTCAAAAGTTGCCTATGAACATTTTATGTATTATGAGATGGCTGGCCTCGGTGGAAGGTTGAGCATGAATTATGATTTTCAGCGGATTTGATGACTAGCTGTAAATAAACATCATCTTTAATTGTTCACCGCTGGTTGAGTGCAGTACTTTTCGCCAGATGTTATCCATCCCATCATCTGTATGGCGTGTGATGTTATATCGTCAAGATTTCTTTTAACATAGCATCATCAACACCTAGCTGCCTACTGTCGGGTAGTGAGACGTTCCACTATACGACAAATACCATCAACACTAACATCATCCGCTGTACGGCTGTCACATATATATGTAAATAGTGCAGCAGTGACCCGTCCACCTTGCTTCCCCATCTTAGGTTTATAATCTTTGCTACGCAAATACATGCAATTTGCTGACGAAATTCACTGACTGTAGACTCACCTTTGGGACCTAAGACGCATCTAAAGTGAGGAATGCAGTAAGCGACTCATAGCTTGACTGCTTGCGCCATGGTCAGCGAACCAGAGCTGACCAAGACCTACTACCCCTCCAAGTGGTGGTCCTGGAAACAGGCTGCATCACTGCAGTCTGGCTGAGAGAGTAGAGATCGAACAGGGAAGGCAAACCCGGTCCTAAAAAATGCCGTGCTGAAGTCGGATGTGTCGGCCGAAAGGCACAAATATCACAGCTTCGATGTAAACGGACACAACGCAACCAACGTCCTTTTCAGGATGAACGAGGAAGAAGAAGTAGACTCACCTTTGAAGCCACGCCTATTTCTTCTGTTTGCAGGCGCTGACAAGCGTTTACCTACGTTCGTACAGGCTAAGATGACAGTCAGTGAAAGTATAATTCACTTATCATAAATTATCACACGAGCTGATTTGGCAATTAGCATTGCTGACAGACAGGAGCGCGCGGATAGATAATTGTTCTTTGGAAGAGAGAGGGCGGGCAGGAGTTTGGCCGCTAACGGTTTGATGTCCAACATTTCAGGGGACTTAAAGCAAATGCAAAAGGGGAGATAATAAGATTTACCGACCACATTCGTGTGTCCGCGATCCCATGGGGGATAATAATCTGATCTACAACAGAGAGACGAGATCAAAGACCGTCTGTCCGATTTAGCTGATTCTTTGTTGTTGGTCGACACCAGGGAGCAGAAGATCTTATCTCGAGAGTCGAACGCGTTGATTTTCCTGATATGACCGAAGGCGCGATGTCTCGCACCAGTTAGTGAAATAACACCATTTCCGTATAAATACTCGTACTCCCAAAGTCAGTTTATCAGTTCGCTCAGGATATTTTGGAAATCTAGCTCGTGATTCTAGCCATTGTGAAAGTGTGTCATAGCATTCCGTGGAGATTGTTCAATTTCTGATTGCGGTAATATATATTAGCATTTAGGTGATTTAATGTGTTAAAGGTTATCACTATAATTCACTAGGATTTTTCTAAGTGCTAAGACTGGCGTATTAAATAACATATAGCTAACTTTTCCAGCTGTAACGTAAATTTAAACACTCGCTATCACCCAGAAAGAGATGTTTTAATTGACTGATAAATGCACTAGGCGACTGACTATTGACGGAATATAAAGTTACGTCTAATTCATTACGTGTAATTGTGTAAGTGACTAGTGTAATATCATGTGGCGAAACAAATAGCTAGTAATGACAAGCGATATGTGTAAAACAGGCAATACTTAAATTAACACTGATATTGTGCGCTGAGAATTTTACCGGGGGAGGAGGGGAAAGGCGCATACCTTAAACCGAATCCGTCTCAGGTGAACAAAGTGTGATAAGATAGGCTAAGACACGTGTGCTTTTAATTTAATTAAATGACGGAGTGGATAAGAGATCTTAACCTTACGCGTGACCGGATAGGATATTGATATTGTGATTAAATGTTTTGTTTTCTCCTAAATCTAGTACTGATCACAAACCAGCCTGCCAGCGGTCTAAATACAACCAGTAACAATTCTTAGTCTTTATCGGGTCTTCGATGTTGACCTGTGCGGTCCTCTTGCTTCAACCAGAGAGAGAGAGTCCAAACTTATAGACATTAAGAATTAATTATAACTGGAGGTACCAAATACCCAGATTTTTTTCAATTCAATTTTATCAGCCCGCTGTGACAAAATATCTATACATAACATTGTTCCCGACTACTGACCATTGTGTTGTCAAGTGGATTTATCCAGAAAGATTTACCCACCAGACATTTCCTTTAACTATTGGAAGTACTAACTACTGTCCACTGTGAACACTATATCGTGGTAAATATTTTGCTACCTGAACTATCTGACGTGACATTATCATATCCAATAATCACCACCAAAGTAAGTGTTTCCCCATTAGGAGGATTAATTATTTGTGGAGGAACTGGGGCTCACTTCGGCGAAGCACAACACTGGATTTTGTTACATGTACCCTGATGATTATGTTCAAGATGTTGTTAACCAACTAGTAGGTAAGCGAGATTGACTGTGGCCACAGAGTAACAGAGTGTGAGTAAGAGGAGTGAATATTTCTGTTTGTATAATCATTGTACCCACTTCTTCTTTTTTGTTGTGTTTGCTAATACTGTTATTTTACAGGATAGATTAATTAGGAACTCTGTTCTTTATTGTATCGTCTATTTCTATACCCTAGCGTTAATCTTTTGACCTTTTGGGGTTATTAACTTCTTGCGGGATCTTTTCTCAACAGAGGAGATGACACTTATGGGGTTATTTTCCAAATTCTGCAACCTATGATTTCATTGATATATATATATGTTTGATGTTGTGAGCAGTTTATATGATAATAAACTTAACAAAACTTAATTACTTGTGTTGGTCAGCTCAGCCCATACTCATAATCCATTTACAATAGTTTCACGTTTGTGTGTCTTGTTGTCACATAACTGTGTGTGTGTGTGTGTGTGTGTGTGCGCGCGCGCGTGCGTGCGTGGGTGGGTGGGTGGGTGGGTGGGTGGGGGTGGGAGGGTGGGGGTGAAGGTGGGTGGGTGAAGGTGGGTGGGTGGGTGGGGGTGGGTGGGGGTGGGTGGGTGGGAGGTGGGTGTGTGTGTGTGGGTGCGTGCGTGCGTGCGTGTGTGCGTGCGTGCGTGCGTGTGTGTGTGTGTGTGTATAGTTAAACATATATGTTAAATGTATGGAGAGTAGGATTGTCTGTTAACAAATTACAGTCGTAAAGATAGGCTGGACTAGAGTATCTTCTTAACCTAGTGACAGATTCTATCATTAAACTATTCACTCGTGAAATCTATTTCTCATACCTTAATTCTCACTTAATTACCATTTTGCCTGTTCTAGTCAGACGGACCTAATCTAACTTAAATACCTATCAAATTTACGACAACGGTCACAATAAACAACAGCAACCCATGAACGGTTTGGAAGGATGGCATTTTTCAAGTCCAGTTCGTTCTTCTTTCTTTCAGGTTTTATAACGTAATCAGTTAAATTCAATCTTTAACTGCCCACTGAAAACATCGTCTCCCTCAGTGTCTCAGGAACATGAACACATTGGGTTCTGGATTTGGTTTTTGACTTATTAATAGATTAAAAGCATAAGCACCGTCCAAACAAGTCCGAGAACACAGCTCTGTACTTTGAACTCATTTTCATGTAAACGAAAATTGTCGCTGTAGAGTTTATCGCTTCCGTCAAGAAAGCAAATGTCCAACTAATACTGGATAAATCAACTGCATTTAATTTGGCTACGCCAATAGTTAGAAACGTGGCTACTACAGAAGGAATATAGCAGACAATAAAAATAACAGATATTATTATAACCATTTGTACAAGTTTCTTATCCCTATCCGACATCGCTGAATTGTCAGAAGAGCTAGATCTTGCTCGTCGCCATTTTGTTTTAGCCAAGAATTTTTGAACGAGTGCAAAAGTGAAAATGGATGTCGCTGCAAACGACGCGAGTTCTACAATAGCGTTGAACGATACCACCGTGGTGTGAACTACTTGCACAACTTGCCAACTAAAAGAATAAGCCGTGCTTATTATAGTGGCATTTAAAAAGTGATTAAATATTGGACCTACTGACCACACTGCGTAGATTGGCAATATACTAACTACAATGAGGATGAAAATACCGATAACAAAGGATGTTGTTATGTTGCTGTTTAGGATTATTTTCTGTTTTTTTCTGTTTTCTGTTTTCTGTTTTCTTCGTGTACAGAAATCATGTACCAACCAGCTCCTGGCACAGTTTATACTGAGCCAGTCATCAAGGTTAATGGTGAGAAACTGAATGTTGTGAACAGATTCACATACCTTGGTAGCACACTATCCCAGAACATTGTCATTGATGATGAGGTGAACACCAGGATCTCCAAAGCCAGCAGCACATTTGGCAGACTATACACCAACGTTTGGCATCGAAGTGGCATTAGTCTACAGACAAAGCTGAAGGTGTACAGAGCTGCGGTGCTTCCAGTGCTGCTATATGCATGTGAAACATGGACTGTATACAGGCGCCACGTAAAGAAGCTAAACCACTTCCATACAGTCTGTCTCAGGAAGATAATGAACATCAAATGGCAAGACAAGATCCCGGATACCGCTGTTCTTGACAGAGCTGGTATCCCTAGTATTGATACTATTCTGATGCAGTCACAAATTCGCTGGGCAGGTCATGTAGTCCGCATGCCAGACCATCGACTGCCAAAGATACTCTTTTATGGTGAGATGCAGAAGGGTAAACGCTCCCATGGTGGCCAAAAGAAGCGCTTCAAAGACACGTTAAAGACGTCATTAAAAACCTTTGACATAAACCCAGACACATGGGAAGCTGCTGCGCAAGACCGAACTGCTTGGCGCACATCTCTTCGTAAAGGTGCAGCAGCATGTGAATCATCCAGAAGAGCAGCAGCGGAACAGCGGAGACAAGCTAGAAAGGACCGTGAAATAAAACCTTCACATGAAGCAAACATTCCCTGCCCACACTGTCCAAGATCTTTCCAGGCCCGCATCGGGCTCTTCAGTCACCTTCGTACCCATAGACTAACCTAACATATTCTTAAATAATTGGATGAACAGAGTGGTCTTCATCACCCGTGATGGACGAACAACCAGGATTATTTTCACCTTCAAAGGTGTAGCCACGCAGAGATAGCGCTCGAATGTGATGTAAGCCGTTATCCAGCAGGCTGCTCGAACAAACAGAGCGCGTCGCCAAATGGCTATCAGAATCATCACAGAAGGGAGATCAATTTTTCTTAAGTGACGACTTAAAAATGGATTGAATTGCTGACTCGTAAACAATAAAGTTAAAGAAGCCGCTGTATCAGACACAGCCAATCCCAGTAAGGGAATGTTCACTGAGTCACGTGAGCCTTGTTTGACGAACACAATGGTGTTTATGATATTAAAGACGATGCCAAGAAAACTAACCACTCCTGTCAGAAAAACACCCACAATCAAGTTAATATACATCAAATTCTCCAAACTAATGATTCCATCTTCTAATAAAAGTACGTCAACAATAGCCGCGGGGCTGGTTTCCATGGTGTTAATGTGTTAAGTTAGAAGATCAATCAATCAGTCAGTCAATCAATCAATACCCATTAGCTCCCCAAGGAGCATAGGCTTTCAACAAACACTTGCCAAGAAGTTCGGAGATGCTGAAGAGAATTTTTTTTTTTTTTTTTTTTTTTTTTTTTTGCGTTCGCCCGCTAATACTCGAGGCGAAATCTCAGGTTATTATTTTTTTATGTCTAACCTGACATTGATTTTACGTGAGTATCCCTTTATTTCTTGTACAGAGACAGGTGTCCCTCGCCATTCAGGCAAATACTCGCCGATTTCGGAGGTACCCATTGCAGCTGGGTCGGCTCAGGAGCCGCCAGTCCCTGGTCGACGACACTCCTTCAAATGTTCTCGCCAGGTCTCGAGTTAATCCAGTCCAAATCCCGGTCGACGAAAAATCCTCAAATGCCGTCGCCCGGGTTTGATCCTGTATCACCCGGTCGCCAGAGCGGTGTTGTAACCACTACGCTAGCGCGGCTCCCTAAGAGAATTTTTAAAAATTGTGAAAGAATATAATAATTTGTTTTCTTAGTAGAGTATATTGACACTTTCAGATGAACGAATTTTATTACTTGGCCTCACTTTTGTTTACCATTTGACAATTCTCTATTTGCTGTAAGACGCTGTGTCATTATACAATGTTTATTATGTGCAGGGTGGCAGAAAGCTGAATCATATTTTTAAATAAATAAAACCAGAAAGATGTTCACTTTGGACGCGACTAAAAGTTTTGACAGTTGGCGGAGTCGTTACCATAAATATTGTATAAATAAAATCTAAATGTAGACAAGTCACTTGACAATTAGCTTAAAAGGACAACGGTCTTCAGTTTAAACTATCAGAATTTTGCAGGAACTTTTCGTCAGACAGTATAATGTTACCTTACATTTAAAGTGGTGCAGCTTAAGTTAAGTCAGCGCTAATATCAGCCTTCAATTACCTATAGAAATTTTCCTTACGCTTAAAGACATTTAGTCATTCTTCAGTGTCGATTAACATTCATTGGATTTAGCAAGGGTCTGTTTAACATTCCATATAATTAATATCCCCCATATTGTGCATGAGGTTTCATTCTTTATTAAAAGACGATTTTTGCCTCGTTTTGCGAAGGCACCCTGCATTCAACCTAGACCTTAGTTGAAATTATAAATTTCAGATACTGAGTTCCAAAGTAAATTTAATCTATTCAAACTTTTTAAATCAATTGAACTAAATAACAGGTTTCGCTAATAATAGCCACAAGTTTTAACGGGTGATTGTTTAGTAGCAAATAAGAGAACGGTTTTGGTCACGTGATTCATAGATAATAATCTGATGTATCATCCGATGGGAAAGAAGATTTAATATTACAGAACGTTAGAGTACGATTTAAAAATCATCCCGGTCGCATTAGACATGAACAATATACTGTTAACACATAATAATTATTGCGCTGCATTTTCATTCACATCGCTTCTGAAGAGTGTTTAAATAAATCTATATTATAACTGACTAGAGCTATCCAATATTCAACAAAATTATATCAAATTACCGAAAGTCTCAAAGTTCTCGCAGTTCGTGTCCGATGGCGCAGTTTGAAGTATTAAAAATATGAATATCTATAATGATTTACGAACGTTCGCTTGTGTGAGCACATTTCGTAATGTAATGGTTGACAGAATGTCCCACTGTGTTTTAAAAAAAAAAAATCAGTAATGTTAAAATGTTCTCATTCTAAATTACGAGTGGTTATAATACACATATTTAAATGTTTACGGGTCGATATTAGCAGTAATAAGTTATTATTTATCGACATGGTAACTCACAATCAATAGGTAATGCATGAATGTATTATAACAAGCATATCCACCCAGTGCAGTTCCCGGGGGTCTCTGATGAGACGAAGAAAGAATAGAACTTCTGCTCCCTCAGGCATGTCGTATAAGCAGCGCCGGTGCCAGGCTACTTTGCGCCAGCCTAGCCTACAATTTTATTTTTTAATTGGGTGCGTTATCCCACATGCGCAGATATCCAGCACCACTTAGGTTAGATAACTGAGTACCGGCAGTTAAGTGATTGGGTGGCATTTATTTGCATTTTTATCTCTGGGGGAACAGTATAAATTTTTCTTTTTGATTTCTCTCTCGTGTGCTTACCAGTAGGGTATTAGCTAATATGGCCGAGACAGCCACGCTCCGTTCGAGTTTGATAGAAGCCGCGAAGGAGTTGGGGTTGGAAGGCGCCGAAGCTTGTGCGTTTGGCATCAGTGAACGGGACAAACACGAATAAAGAGAAAAAGAAAAAGCGGAGAGGGAAGAGAGGGAACGAATAAGGCAAGCGGAGGCCGCCAAGGAAACAAGAGCAGACGAGGAGAGAGAAAAAGGAAGATGATTTTGCTATGAAGGCTTTGGAAGTCCAGAACCAGAACATAGAATCTGCCTTCGTTAACGGGGAATTCACTTTTCCTCGGTCGCCAGCAGCGGACTCTTCGGGTATTTTTTCCTCCGCAGCCAGCGGCAATGAATTTCCCCCTTGAATCCTTCCCTAGTCCCAATGAGAAAATTGATAGCTATCTAGAAAAATTTGAGAGAATGGCAACTCTGTACAGTTTAGACGTTTCGAAGCGGACTTTGAAAGTGTCCCAGGCCTTAAAAGGGCAGGCTTATGACGTCTATGTGAAGTTAATAGGGCCCGAACAAAATGACCATGAAACAGTGAAAAAGGCGTTGCAAGTACGATTTGAAATGAACGCATGGAAATTCCAGAGTCTTTTTCGTGACAGCAGGAAGGAGAAAAATGAAACATTTACACAGTTCTCCACCAGGTTGGAAAGTTATCTTACTAAGTGGCGAGAATTGTCAGACCTTCCAAATACGTATGACGGCCTTAAAGAACTTATTCTGATTGAATCGATAAAGACCACCATGATGTCTGACATGCGTAGGTTCCTTGCGAAGCAATGCGCCGAACAGCACGAAGACATTTTGATCCGGGCTGAGCGTTATTTAAATGCACTAAATGAGACAGCAAGTCAGAGACAGAAACCTGTAGAAATGCCTTCTCGCAACAACACAGAGTTTTCTAATAATCAACCTTCCAGACAGACCCCAAAGAAACTTTACCCATAAACCAACCCCACAGTAAATCTAAATTCCAACATAGCACCAACACCATCTTGACCCGAAATGACCCAGCCAGTAATCAGCGTACAGTGAATAACTTTGGCAAATTTTGTAGAATGAATTCTCATGCCTCAGCAGACTGTCGAAATAATCAGTCGGCACATCGCGTTGCTTGTCTTAGGGCCACGGCGAGTGCTAAATGACATTCCAGGGGCGTCGTTCCAAAACTGCGGGGTGGTAGAAATTAACGAACGTTCTGGGTCGTGCTTATAGGATACAGGCCTTAATTATACGGCCTTAATCTCAGAATGCATAGAGCAGTCTGATCAGTGGACCACTGAATCGGTGGGTCTATGTGGAATTTTTCCTAGCGATGTCCTTTCACGGCACGGTGTAGCATTGGTTCGTGTCAAATCTCCGTACATCCGTGGGACCATACGTGCAGCAGTGGTGAGAGATCTGCATTATGATCTCGTCTTGGGGAGTCCTTATGTAGCCCCGGAAGAGCCAAAAGCTCATATCATTGATAACGCCAGGCAAAATTTAACTGAGACGAAAAGCAATGGGTTTGAGTCCCTACTTCTCGTCTCTGTGGCTGGAAAGGCAACTGACTTGTCATGCGACGGGTTAAACTCCCTACCTAAAGTTTCTGCTGCTGGAAAGGCATCCAACGTGTTATGCAATGGGTTAAATTCCCTATTTAACACTCCTTCTGTTGTTCCAGCAGACAACCTACTGTGTCCTGGGTTCCATTTCCAGCAAATCAATTAAAACCAATGTGCAGAGGCGTACACCCCACCCCCACTCAACGATCGGAGGAGGGAGGTGCCCTTCTCAGAGCCCTGATCGGCCTTGGTGCACTAAAGAAGCGCCAGCAGCCGGGGGTAGATATTCCAATTGTTTCCGAGGAACTTTGGAAAACTGTACCGACAGCTTTCTCTCGTGGGCCCCGGGTTCGCCCCGGGTGAGCGTCAACTCTCCGTTCGGCTCGCAGGCGGAACCACCTGTGACAAAGGAACGAGCTCTGATGTCACAGAGGAGTTGCCAACGGACGCCATCAACTCCCTCAGGGGAGGGCGCTAGTATCAATATGAGGGAAACCAGGGCCTCAACTTTTGGAGGGGGAAACCTAGCAACCCCATGATCTTTATTTGCTTCATAGCGAAGAAGAAATACCGCCCGTTACATTCAGTATAACGGAGACACCCCAATTGCTAGACTGCGGAAACGCACCTCAGATCTATTATGACACTTCTGTTGCCCCCGCAACAAACGTTTGTGATAAAGTTGGAGAAGTTTTAGATCCGCCTTGGGATGGCACTGGTCTGACTTCGACATCTCGCGTACGCCCCAGTTTGGATGCAGGCGCCCCGATTCTGATGCTCCTGTCGGGCCCCCCTTTACTAATTCTTTATCTGGCATTTCTTTGTGCCGCGATGGCCCGGGTCCTGAGAAACTTGTAGAGAGAGGCCCCGTGACTCTATATTTATGTCGGGCGAAACGCCTGGTAAAATCTCAGTTTGTAAACCTGGTGTCGCAGAAATACATTCCAGGCACCCCTCCAATATTGTCTCAATTGCGGAGACGCCTCTATCTGAGTCGGCAGTGTGTACGCGAAACCAGTTTCGATTGGCTGCTTTGCTTGGAGAGCAACCGGTCATATTTTTTTCCTGTTATTTGCCGTGATGTCTCTCCGGACAGAGGTCGAGTTCAGGTCACGGGATTCCCCTACGATATAAACATGAGTTCTACGGGAGGGGCGGTGCCGACCAAGTCAGTGTTGAATTGCATAGGCGGTGCAAGCAATTTGGAGAGAAGGAAGATGGTATTAGATTTCTCCTTAGGGATTTAGAAAAGTAGCCAGAACATTTCCCTCAAAGGAGTTTCTGAAGGTGTTTCAAAACTTTGGTGGGGACATTCTGTGACGGATTGATAGAAATGCCTGCCTCTTTAATCTGAATGGTCTGAGCTGTTGTCTTTCTAATGTTGGCAATGCCTACTTTCTGTCATTTTTTTTGCTCTTATCAGCGGGAATTCTCTCTCTAATTCTGTCAATCTTGGAAGAGCCCAGTTTAGGCCCACCTCTTTGTACGCGTGGAGCTGCTTACTGCCTAAAAGCTATCATGTAGGGATTCCTGAAGAAATCGGAGTTCACTGAGTCTCTTTGATCTGGGAACCATGGGGAGCGCTCTGCCCTTTCATTTCTGCCATCCACGGACGAACGAGCGTGCCGCTGTTACGTCTAGTTTCTTGTCTGGAGTTGTTTGATCTCGAACACGTGCAGAGACCCCCCGCTACGCCCTGCAAGCTCTATCTCTATTAAAAGGGCATGTCTCTATTACTTACCACCATTGTCTCTAGAAGGAATTTATGCTGTTAATCTGTACTACGGTTGAGAGCCGTCTTTGTAACTGTATTCTTGCAGAGATAATTCCTTAATTTGGTAATCACACCGTACCTTTTAATTTTTGGAGTGTTAGCTTGTTTATACATATATGTATGTATATATACTACCGATGGAACCGCGGTAGCATAGTGGTTAGTGCACTGGCTTCCTAGCGCAGTGGTCTATGGTTCGATCCCCAGATGAGGCGGAAAATTTTTAGGCCACAAACGGCTCCTGGGTCGACCCAGCCCCAAATGGGTACCAGAGCTACTCTGGGAAGGTTAAGGCGGCCGGCGTGATGCCGACCACATCACCCCTAGTGTGCCGACGGTCAAGATAATATGGGCCTAACACCATATTCCCAATATGCCTCAATGGGCGTGTAACGGGTTCCTTTACTTTTATATATACTACCGGACAAAAGTTAAGGGCCATTCAGCCTATGTACGTTCATGTGTAACCTGTCAGGAAGTTAAATCAAGGGGAACTTTTCACGTCGCGCTAATCCAGGCCTGTGATATCTCTGTTTGCCCCTTTGACCAGATGGCCGTGGACATTATCGGTCCTCTGCCTGTTATGTCTGCGAGAGGACACAGGTATCTCCTCACGTGCATTGATTTGTGCACTCGATGGCCTGAAGCCATCCCTCTCAAACACATCACCTCTTCCGACGTGGCTGATGCTCTTTTTCTATTTTTTTCCAAATTGGTTTTCCTACGTAAACTCCTCTCTGATCGTGGCTCTCAATTTGTATCTGATACCATGACTACTGTCATGCAAAGACTAAACATAGATCCTTAAGTAGCATCTATCACGCAATGAGCAATGGTGCCGTGGAGCGGCTCAGCCGCACGCTCAAACAACTATTGGGTAAGGTCACTACCAAATAATTGATTGCCTGAAATGGCCCTTATAATGTAGTTTCTCGTATCTCTGACGTTGACTACGTCGTGGATATCAAGGGTAAACATAAAATAATCCACATAAACATGCTTAAAGAGTTTCATACCTGGCCCGAACATCTACATTCTATTTTTCACGATTTCGATGAGTCTGTAGGAAATTCGTGTCATTTTTCTACTCTGTCGGTGATTCATGAGGAAGAGTCTTCTTTTCCTGATATTCGCATGACTCTTCCTGTACTTCCTTTACTTTCCACTGAAACTTGGAAAGATGTTTCCATTTGTTCATCTCTATCCTCTGATCAGCGTCGCCAAATTTCAGATTTGCTTCAATCTTTTCCCGATGTCCTTACTGACATTCCAGGTCACACTACTATCATCTCACATGATATCATCCTTACTGATGATACGCCTATTCGTTTGCGCCCTTATCCTATTCCTGTTCATTATCAGCGCCAAGCTGAACTTGAATTGGAACAAATGTTACGTCTTGGTATTATTGAAACTAGTAATTCCCCTTACTCTTCACCTATTGTTATTGTTCGTAAGAAGAATAACAATATCAGGTTGTGTGTCGACTATCGAAAACTTAACGGTATTACTACTCCAGATGCTGAACCTCTTCCCTTGCTTGATGATCTTTTATCTTGCCTTCTTGCTAGGGCTCTAATTTTTACTAAGATTGATCTCACCAAAGGTTATTGGCGGGTTCCGTTAACTGAACGAGCAAAGCCACTAACTGCCTTTTCTAAACCACGTGGGTTATTCCAGTGGAATGTCAGGCCTTTCGGGCTTATGAACGCCCCTGCCACATTCGTGAGAATGATGCGCAAAACTCGTTCCCACAGATCTGACGTCATTGCCTATATAGATGAAAAATGTTTGTTCAGCTCATCTTGGGAAGAGCACTTCGTAGGTCTGCGTTCTCTGTTGGACACTATTCTTCTGCATCACTTAACTGCTACACCTACTAAAGTTCAGATTGCCTTTCATGAACTTTCCTTCTTAGGTCACACAGTTGGTTCAGGTCGCCTCCAGACTGTACCACATAATGTCTCGACGATCGTGAACTTATCCACTCCTACTACAAAGAAACAAGTTCGTAACCTTTTGGGTCTAATTCAGTTTTACAGTCGATTTGTTCCAAATCTCTCTGCTATCACTGCTGTCCTATCCTCTTTGTTAAGGAAGGGTTTGCCAATCCCATACATTGGTCACAGGAGTGCCAGGTTGCCTTTGATCATATTGTGCATGTATTTTCGAATCCTCCTATTTTGAGGTTGCCAGACATAAATCGTATTTATTATCTCCGCACAGATGCTAGCCCAAAGGCTTGGGCGGTACTTTGATGCAGGAGTTCGATGGTGTGCTTCATCCTACGTTGTATATCTTCCGCAAGCTCTCTGACATTGAAAGACGTTATCCGGTGTTGGAGCGCGAACTATTGGCTGTCATTTGGGCCATTCAGAAACTAGAACGATATTTGCTTGGTGCACCATTTATTATACAGACTGACCAGAAGTCGGTGGCTTCGCTCAAGCGTGCTAACCATAAGAATGCCAAGTTAGCCCGCTTCGCTATTTTATTGCAACCCATTCAATTTGAAATTCAAGCAATCCCAGGTTCGTCTAATGTGGTGGCTGACGTCTTTTCCAGATGTGCTCAAACAGAACCTGATGCGATGATTTGACACAGCTATCACGCTTATCTATGGCACACTATTTGCGGGTCATTGAAGCAGAAGAAGAGAAGAACACACCGTTATACATAGCTTTTATTCATCTCAGAAGTTGATAAGCAGAATAGCCCAGGCAAAAGAAGCATTCTATAAAATGAAAGGTATTTTCTGCAACAATTGTTTGGACAATCCATCAGCGATCTAGCGGCATTTCTTGCTCGAACTTTGATTTGACTGTTCTCCCGAACTCATTCGTTATGATTCATGTTACGATCTTGCTTCATTCTACAGGCATACCCAGATCACACGCTGTTGACACGAGTCTCTGAGTTTTTTCTCACTATTACAATGCATGAACATACCTGTGTTTTGGTGGCTTTAGTGGATGTAACACTGATTTGTATTTCCTGTGGACAAAGCTTGCGGTTATAACTGTGTTCATAAACACTTGCTGATTTGTGGAACATTTTTTTGCGCCAGTGATGCGTATTCACATGCCACTATTGACTGTTATCTTAGCTATAACTTACTCCTAGATATATTTGGGAATGTGATCCCATCCTTTGACACTAACATTTTCATGTAGTTTAATTTAATGTGATTCTTTTCATATGTGAACTGACTTGCTTTTTGTTTTGGGAAACCATCAATTTTAATTTTCATACTAATTAAATTAAGGGAGATAACAATTTTTTATTATATATATGTATATATATATATATATATATATATATATATATATATATATATATATATATATATATATATATATATATATATATATATATATATATATATATATATATATATATATATATATATATATATATATATATATATATATTCTTCTTTGATCCTTAGCCGCCGACCGTCAAAGCAGTCAGTGGCCATCACGCCTAGTGGCGTCTTTTAGGGCAACAACAAATTGATTCCACTTTGCTCGGTCGGTGGCCATCCTTCGTACAGTGCCCCAACTCTGGTTCATTCTTTGCATCTCAGCCTCCACAGTCCTCCACCAGGTTGTTTTTTGGTCGGCCTCTCTTTCGTTTTCCTTCAGGGGTCCAAAGCATAGCTGTTCTTGTGATGGCATCGGGGTCTCTTCTGAGGACATGGCCAACCCAGCTCCAGCGTCTGCCAGCTATGATGGTGTGCATGTCCTCTTGCTTGCTCCGAGTAAGCAGATCTTGGTCATTGGAGGAACACTTTTCCCATATATATATATATATATATATATATATATATATATATATATATATATATATATATATATATATATATATATATATATATATATATATATATATATATATATATATATATATATATTCTTATCCCTGGTTATTTTAATTTCATCTTGGATATTTAATTCTTATAGACAAGTAATATTTGTGGGATCTGGGAGTTATAATTTTGTTAAGCGCGTTGTCACTTTTAACTCTGCCAAAGAAGCACGGCCAAGACAGAATATCTATATAAGACAGACAGAAGATTTAAACAGACAGAAGAGAGAGAGGCGTGTCTATCATTTGTATATCACTTTGCTTTTCCCATTTGGAATATGTGTAATACGTTCTGTATAACGTGTTTCTGCTGTTCATTTACTCTTAGTGCGATGATTACACTAGTCAACAACCAAAATGTACCAGAAATGAAAATAGCTGATCTTAACTAATTTTGGTGTGATGAAAACGAAAATGACATTAAAAAATGTTGATTGGCTCTAGTTTTCAAGATATATGCTACTAGTTTATTTAATTACGGTCAATTTATATATATGACGCAACTGTTGCGGGCGATTGCATAATTTTTTTCTAATGACCAATAAAAATGTAACTAGAAGTTGATGATGCAATCCTACCTATGATTACATCACCTTTGTGTATAAATATCTTATCTTTGATAAAATTTTGCCATTAGTTAGTGCACTTGTCCTTATCAAAAGTATCGTAGTTAGAAATGCCTAGGACATGTGTGAACAGTGCTAATAATTTCTGTTATATATGTGGTGAGGTGACATTTGTATCACAAAAACAAAATATAACTAAAGTGATTAAGAAGGCGTACCGTTTGTATTTTGGCTGCAGAATAGATCAAGATAAGAGCTGGGCACCACACATATGCTGCAATACATGTGTAGCACATCTTAAACTGTCGTTGACTGGCAAAAGGCAAGCTATGCCTTTTGCAGTCCCAATGATTTGGAGAGAGCCCACTGATCATCTCAACAACTGTTGCTTTTGCATGGTCCCTCCAATTGGGAAAGGCATATCAAAGAAGAAAAAATGGACTCTGGAATATCCAAAAATCCCCTCTGCAATACGTCCAGTACCACATGGCGATGACCTACCAGTTCCCAAAGTGCCAGAATCATTTTCAGCTGCTTCCACTGATGAAGAAGAGGACATTGGTGGTCCTGAACCATCAACCTCAAGCGATCCAGATTTTGAGCAAACTACATCCATTAAACCACACTTAATAACCCAAGGTGAACTGAATGATCTTGTAAGAGATCTGAATTTACCGAAGAACAAGGCGGAGCTTTTGGGTTCCAGATTGCAACAGTGGAATCTCCTGGCAGAAGATGTTACAATTTCTGTCTATAGGAACCGCCAGAAGCCGCTTATTACATTCTTTTTCAAAGAGGGTGACCTTTCTGCGTGCCACAACATTTCTGGTTTAATGGCAGCCCTCAAAATCAATTACATACCGGAATAGTGGAGGCTTTTCATTGATTCATCCAAGACGAGTCTTAAAGATGTTTTGTTGAATAATGGTAATGTGTTACCGTCAATTGCAGTTGGTCACGCAGTTCATATGAAAGAAACTTATGAAAACATTAAGCAGCTTTTGAAGTGAGTAAACTACGATCATCATCATTGGTCATTTTGCGGTGACTTAAAAGTGGTCGCTCTTTTGCTTGGACTACAGGGTGGATACACCAAGTACTGTTGCTTTCTCTGTGAGTGGGATAGCGGTGCACGAAGTGACCATTACATCAGAAGACGTTGGCCAATCAGGCAGTCATTGCAGCAAGAACGTTGAGAACCCAGCACTTGTCGACACTAGCAAGATTTTGTTGCCACCCTTGTACATTAAGCTGGGTCTCATGAAAAACTTTGTCAAGGCAATGGAGAAAACAGATGAGGATTTCAAATACCTCATCAGAAAATTTCCAAGACTGAGTGAAGCTAAAATAAGAGAGGGAGTATTTGTTGGTCCGCAAATTCGAAAACTTCTTCATGATGACGAGTTTCTCTGCGTGTTGCATGGCAAGGAAAAAGCAGCATGGCTAGCATTTAAGTCAGTGGTGGACAATTTTCTTGGAAACAACAGATCTGATAATTACAATGAAATTGTAGAAAATCTCCTTCTGAAGTATAAGAGTCTTGGCTGCAACATGTCTCTGAAAATTCATTTTCTGGATTCTCATCTGGATTTCTTTACGTCAAACTGTGGAGCGGTCAGTGATGAGCATGGTGAACGATTTCACCAGGATATTGCTGCTATGGAGACAAGGTATCAAGGCAATTGGAGCCCTTCAATGCTTGCTGATTACTGTTGGACTGTGACAAGAGACACCTCATCGATTGACTACAAGAAGCAAGGAAAGAGAGCTCGAACAGTGACTGAATAATGACGGAATGGGTTCAAATGTGCCTTTTTAAAACATGATATGTGAACTTTAAATAATGTTTTTATTTTTTCTATCATTTTATGTTGAAATATCAATTAATTGAGTATGTAACCACAATTTTTATAATGCTAAAGTAGAAAGACTAGCTGTTCACCCCAAAGAATTAAACAAGCATACATTATTTGTATTACTGTATTGTAAATTCATCATTTAAAAAAAAACCCAGAGCCCATTGGTGAATTTCATTATGATATTTGAAATCAGCATGTCAAAATCAATAAGAAATGGTATATTTAATTTCTGGTACAAATAACTTTTGAAAATTTGTTGACTAGTGTTATCAGCGCACGTCAATTTTAGAGCGCTTCCAGTGTAGCCCCTATCAGATAGATTATCTCAGGGCCACTTTTGTTTATCAATTTGTGTTTGACTGGCTAACGGTAGGATTGCCAAAAATATTGGTTTGTGTATGTGTGTGTGAACAGCGCGAAGGCAAGTTAAGCTCGCAAGCGCCGCTTTTATGCATGGTTGAACTTGCCTGTGCGAATGTTTAGGCTAAACAGCGCAGGTGTGTTGTGGTTTTGTAACGAGCAAGCGAAGGGGTGGTGCGGTGCGATTGAGTGGAAGGATGTACATTGTTAGTAAACATTAGATGTTCGGTGGTTAACGAGATTTTTGACATGTTTGTAATTCTTTTCAGAATAGTGGTCAACCAACCTGGACCTGTGCTCTGTATCCCCATTGGGAGCACCTTGCATTGGCAACGTCTCTACTACAATTTCGTACCACCACATATGGGAGTAAAATTATCGTCCGTGCAACAGGTAGTTGCCTTTGCCCTCAAAACCTCGGGCAATGTCATCAGGCCCATCGAGGTCCTGACACCGCGGAGTACATACGCCCAGCTGACAGTAGGATATAAACCTCCAGCAAGACAGGCTGCCACCTTTGCCATCCCAGCCTGTGGGCAACACTGTCATACCCATTGACAGCCCGAGAATAGTGGAGTATTGTCTAGGTATCTTCACCTCGCCAATATTGATCACCTGCCGGAAGCCTAAGCCATCTTTCGCCAACCGATAGAGGCGCTTCCCCTGGGAGCCCTCAGCTACGCTCATTGTAGTCTTCTTCAAGCAGTGACCTCTAGCGCCCTGCTAAATCGGATGTTTTTTTTTTTAATTAATGCAAGGATAGTCGGACTCGCCTGTTTTCTTCACCCGCGCTTGGATAGTTGGTGCATGCTTGGATTTAAATTCTTATTAGTGTTCTCGGAGAACTTATCTCCGCATCATTTGGGATATCGAAATTCTTCAGAGGAATTGTATCAGTTTTTCCATTCAATACGGATTACTTACTTACCAGGAGTGTTTGGCATGACCGGAGCGGCCGTTTCCATCAACGGGGGGGCTGTTTGCTAGATAACTTAATTAGTGTGAGAAAGTTCTGGATGTTGGTGCGAAATGAAACGTTGTGCTTGTGTGCGATTTATCTACGTGGTGTGGTAGTTGGTTTGTTTACTGGGTTTGTGATTTTTTGTTTTTTTGTTAGCCTTCAGACATTTGGAAGGCATACTGATTTTCCCTTTTTTTGTGATTGTGGTTTTTGTTTCGTTTGTTTAATAAAAACACAAAATTACCTGCTGTGGTCAGGATCTCTTCTCTTATAACTGTCACTATATGTCGTAACGTTGTCCCTTACTGCCTTGATGTTAGTTAGGAGCATAGGAGGGAGAGAAGCAGATTGACTTAGTAAAGTAAGTCGCAGGAGGCTGAAGACGTGGCCCAACCACTCCTCAGAAGTCATATTTCTTCTTATAATTTCATTAGTGATTCTATTCTCATCTATTTCACATCTTTGCATTCACCTGTCTAAACTCATACATACTCTATTCACAATTTATACCTACCTGTGACACTTACAAGTGTCCACAAATTACAGAAGAATAACATTATTTTCCGTGCCAGGAAAAATATTAAACAGGATCATCATTAAGAGTCCTTAAATAGACAACTGACAGATCAACAAACAGGTTTTCGTAAAACAGATCCTGTACAGACCAGATATCAACATTAAAAATAATAGCTACTTTGTCTAGCGAACACATCTGCTACAGACTGCGTCGTCGTAAAACCATAAGTTTTAGTGCATCTCCATTGCAAGGATGCCAGCTACAATGGTGGATGAAGAAGGGGAGTAGTGCGAAGATGAGAAAAATTAACTTTAGGAACGAGCGAGAAGTTTAGACCATAATGGGTTTAACCATAAGTCGAACTTAACGGGACGGCTATGTGGCAATATGATCTATCCTGCTCTTTCTATATTCATCTCTCTTCCCTTCGTCCTCTTCTTTATTTACCAGTATTTACCATGTTACAATATGATCTTCGCAGCTGCTTTTTTTTTTTTTTTGTCTGAAGTTTCCTCAATTAGACATTATGACGCCTACTAATGGTCAGTGAGTAAATATCACTAACGCTTAAACCCCAGAGTATGCAAATTTCGATCGCATCATGGTATCCTATTCAACAAATCAAAAGGGATTAGCCAGCGTGAGAGATGTGGGTCGTGTAAAACCATTATCTCTGTCTATGTAAACCATATGGCGCAACACTCTCACGAAATACGCGACAATATTGTGTCGAAAACCAACGGGCTGATCACCCGTTTGCCAGTCACTTCGATTACGGAAACAACAGCAAATGGATTGATTTGCCGTTGCCCTAAAGACGCCAATAGGCGTGATGGGAAACAATGGCAAAGAAAACCTATCTGCTGTTGCCCTAAGACGCCACTAGGCGTAATGGCCACTGACTGCTTTGACGGTCGGTGGCTAAGGACGGAAGAAGAAGAAGATTGTGTCGAAAGACTGGAGATTCTAATGTTTAAATTACGTATGATCCCTTAACAGCCATTCGCGAATCTGTGACGTAGACAATAGAGAAGATTCATAAACATTCCAGGAAATGTCAGAAGGCCGACTGAACACTCATATAAGCCCAGGACTGGACCTAAAATTCACTTTACACCCACACCTTGGAAAGAGTGCATCTAGAATACAAGAATTCCGATTGACAAATTCTGTGGAAATAAACAAAGTAGTACAAAGTACTGTTAAAGGATTCCTCTGTTCACGTTCGTAAGGCTTCGCAAAATAAAGTGTATAGTAGTCTGTGTAAATAAATGATCATAATTCTTGATATATTTCCACAGCTACTATGTGAGTGACTGTTGCTTTTATAAAACTTAGAGCAACTAGCACCTAGCCAAGAGATGATAGCATTTACGCATATTAATTTTACAAAGATAAAGGTACTCCCATGGCAGAGATTACCAGAGGGAAGTGAAGTGTTAAAAGCTTTACCATAAAAGGTCCAGCGTTTTCAAGGTTATATGACCAGTTCCCTTCCTCGCTGCCTTTTCCTTTCCTAGCTAATGTCACCGCTGAATTAACACACCATTATAATAAAATGATCAGAACGTACTATGTATAAACACGGTCTAAGGAAAGTGACTTAGGTATTAAGAGATAACATAGCGACCAGAGTTATTGAGGTCACGTGAGACAGTGACAGAGTCCCTTTTTTAAGGATGTGCCCGTGCGACAATTAAGGCTCTCGAGTTGCAACTGTGCTTGCAGTAAGTGACCAGACAGGTAGTGGTACTCAGTCGAGACACGTGGTTGTGAAACTACGTACCCTCTGTGGTATTCAGATGCGACACAGAGACACCATTAACGACACGATCCAGATTATATCAAGAGACTCATCAACGATCCACTGGTATGTAAAAAAGAATTTAACTCTCAAGAATCGACCAATGTAGAAGATGGGAGTTTTGTGCCGAAAAATACATTAGAGGATAATATTTTTTTTGGGGTGAAACTTAGAGAACGTGTAGCAGATCGACGAAAGTGAAGAGAAGGACATTTTTATAGAACAAGAACGTATCGACTGATTAAAGTAGATTCCACAGTGGTAGCCCGGTTCTACAGACATAAATAGTGAGCCAAGTAGCTATGAGTTTTGAAGCAAACTGATGAAGACAAGTCAAAGAAGAAAATTATGACCCGTAAGGATGGACGAAGAATGAAATGCACGTTGCATTTGTGTTGTTTCCAGATCTCTGTAAATGTGTTCATTCAAAGGACTTAATAAAGTCTTAAAAACGCTTCAGGCTTAGATTCAGTAATCTACGTCAAGTGTGGTTCGTCTAAGCTAAGACACAGTATCAAGTTGAGACTGAACATCAGTAAAAGGGAAACAGAGCTTAGGGCACTATACGATTCACGAGACGGCTAGAATGTCTATGTTGACCACCCGGTCGCACTAAATGGGACAGCCATGTTCCCATTTACAGCTGAGTAAACTTTAGTGTGTTTCTGCTGGTTCTCAATCATCAAACCAGGTAGTTGTGCTGCGAGAGGAAAGCAGTCTGACCGCTTAGCCAAGCGGATACTCGCTTTTTCTCGTACTGTAATATAAATGTAATATATTTTGTGACTATTATCATTGTGTGCAGGAAACGGACTAGTATTGTAGACAAAGTTCTTGAGAACAAAGATTGACTAAACGAACTAACTCGTGAAGTTACTTATGCCTAAGTTTGCCTATAATCTCTAGACTGTATGACAAAATAACCCTTTCAAAAAATGAAGTTGGAGGATAAATCTGATATACCCGGTGTGTGAGTGAATGGATGGGTGTGATAACTATTCTCATATGACAGGAAAACTCACGAAGCCACAGTTGTGTCTTCAGACATTTAGGTTTCTGAGCGGACAAGCTTTCAAAGTTGTAGAAAATTAGCGTCCAGCGCCTGACGGAACAAACCAGTAAGTTTTTGACCGATCAACAGAACCAAAAGCCAGAGATACCGCCAACTCCTAATCTTAAAGGAGCCAAGATCAACGCTCGGATGTGTAAAGTCAAATCCCTGCTGGGTGACAGCACATAACAGCCTACGCCAGGGCTGACAATACGGGATTACAGCTAAGACCAAAAGCCTACGGATTTTTCCTCCAGATATGTCAGTCAGATCTTAACTTAGAATGTCATGACCAGAATAATCAAGGAACATTAGTTAAAGTGCATTCCCGATTATTACAAAGTGAACACTACATTCTGAAACGTCCTACAATTCCAACCCTCATGATATTACACCAGTGCTCGTGATGAAACAATACGACAGACTAAGATTTGTAGTTATTTAGTATTTATGACGACTTTATTCTCGCTTACATTTTCATTTTACTTTTGCCATATATGTGTGCGAAAAGGCGTCTATCTTTATCGCCCTGTATCATTTCCAACATCTTTCGTAATTTATTTCTCTCTCGTTTTGCTCTTTCATCGTTGTTAAAGTAATCATCCTTAATCACATCTAGAGCCTAAGTGTAACTTTACATGTCTTTGATTTATTTCTCTACCTGACGTTATCCTTAGGAACCCACCTGACCTCGTTAGAATCTTGGGAAACCCACCTGGAAACGTTAGGCAAGTATTGTTAGACTTGGAAAACCCGGTTTGGCCATAGAAAGAATTCGTTTAATGCCTAATCCACCGCTGAAACAACGTGAGTGTCACCATCTAGGGACATAATAGCACGTCGCCACAAAGGACTCGTGATACGTACAGGAATGTTTGTTGCCAGATGGTAGACCGTGAGCGCGGCATGCTGATTACGTGGTGAGATAATAAAGGAAAAAAACCTCACAACAATGAGACAAAGGATAGCACGCCCGCCAGAGAATGACACAAGAAACTTCACGCAAAGCGACAAAAAGACAGAATGCTTTGTGACAGATTGGGTGGATGATTTCTGCAATTGGGTGGCCAATCCTAAACCATGGTTTGTCTCACAAAAGGAACACGCAGTGCGGAGTCAAGATTTGACATACATTTAAAATTTGACACTCACCAAAGTTTGGCTGAGTGAGAGAATACAATCTTCACTGTTAGCATAAATGACACGTAGTCTGTGCTATCACAAAAGCATGGTACCTCACTGCTGGCATAAGTAATTCTGTCGAAACGAGTGCCCGTTTCTCACTAATACATAAATTGTTTTCACATCTGAGGAGGGGTTGAAGCTACAAGAAGATATATGCTCCGCAACCAGACGATACGCCAGGGCCTCAAAACCCAGCCTCTGCAGACCCGAATAAAACAGTTACAATTACAATGGTTTGGCCATGTATGCAGAATGTAAGAAGATCGGTTACCACGACAAAAATGGGAAACTAAGAGACAAGGATCTACACCTCCAGGACGACAGCTAGTTCGCTGGGAGGACAACATTAGACAATCCCTGAAGGACCGAGAAGTACATTGAAACCAGGCCAGGAGAAAGACAGCTTGTAGGATAGTATAGTGTTCTCTCTGGCAAATCTCTATACCCTTGGGTAGAAGAGGAACGACTTAGTAAGTAGTAAGTTTTCAAATCGGCCTTTTAGAACTGCGCTCTTCAAATCTGTGATCAATGTAAGAATGTTCTTGTCTTATTAGTTTTCCATTCATGTGGCACAGAGAATAGAACAATTAAGAAGTTCGGTTAGCCATACATGTCTCTTTAACTTAGTGTACATGAAGATGTTAACTGGTCCGGCCGGCGTGTGGACTCTAGCGTTCCAAGAAATGAAACGGGCTCACGTGAGCTGTTAAGTGCGTTTTCCTGGCCGTATGTGCGCTCTCGTTCGAGGTAAAAAATTAGTAATTAAGTGTGACTACATCGGGAGTGTCTGATTAGCTAATACGAGGAACAAGAATCAATTTAGACAGTCAATAAGTGCCAAAAAGGTTGACACTGCAATGATGGTCCGTGACGCGGGGACTGAATGAAGGTCGAGAATCGTTGTAACCAGTTGTGTCCCTGGCAATAGACTAGAAGCAGGATGCTTTTAAACTCCAGCGTCTAAACAGTCCCACGTGCTACACAGGATTCAAAGTGCCTTGAAACCATCATATTCTGGTGGCACCCCATCCCATAAACACTGGTTCCAGAATACCCACAGGCACTCAAGTGTTAATATATAATAGTGGTAAAATTAATAAAAGCAATAATATTTAAGACAAACTAACAATAAAGAAGTTAATAATTATTTTTTTATTCATAACTATGGCTTCAGAATATATTATATTTAGTTAACAAAAACGAAGATAAGGAACATGAAATTAAGTAAACAATTCACTTGAAAATTAGAAATAAATACCACATAACGTAATACACGTAAGAAAAATAAAAGAAAACAACATTTTCTTTTATTAAACACATTTAAGCACCCAACAACAAAATCACTATACTAAAAAGTCAATAAAGAAGTAAACAAAAAATTATACTGTAAATAACACTGGTACAATTATTGTAAATAGTATTCCGATGTAAATAAAATATGAAATGAAAAAGAAAAGAAAGTTAAACTGAATACCATATTAAAAAAGAAGATTAAACTGAATATGATAGACTCTATGCTGAGCTGGTGGATGGGCATAGGCTGATAAAGCTCATCAAATGTTGTTACACTTTCCTCCCATTTCATAACAAACAAGCAAAAATTCACATGGCATGAAATGTAACGTTTACAAAGAGATTCTTGAATATGTTTCGTCAAAAGTGATCAAATTTACGTTTCTTTTAATCGTCAGGTGGTGAGAATCTGATTCTATAAGCAAAGTACCTTTGCATAAACTGATTTAAAAAAATAATTGCCACAAGATTGTCTTGAAACACTATAGTATGCTCCATTGATTTGAAGAAAAAAAGGTTTGCGTTGGATGTCTGCTAAATAGTCATAAATAGTCAAGAGCCAGTATTAAGCCTGGTGTTCAGGTGATTTCCCCAAGCTAAGTGTGTAACGCTGGGTTCTCAACATGCTGCACCACAGAGGAAATTGTGATGCTGGGCCAATTTGATGCAGATTTAGGATCCTGGGTAAGCTACTAGACTAGTAGACTAACCCTGAGATTTGCGTGAGAGCATGACGAAATCTTATGCATCACCTTGGTTGTAATGCTGGCGTGCCTGTGCATTTCCAGATCACTCCAGAAAGAAGCCAGATATGCACTGTTTTAGCACTTGTGATGGTAAGAGGAGTGTTGCTGTATCTCTCTGAGGTATGTAGCCAAGGTAGGGTTCACATTGCTCAATCTCCGCCACCAAGTCGCCTACTAGTTATGCCGAGTTCTCTTGGGCTCTAGGCATGTGACCAAAAGTTCAAGGCGAAAGGATCGTCACGTCCAGAGAATTTGTGCCATTACCATGGGTTCCATTTATCAGACAGCAGCGCCTACTAGTTCTCATTCCCACAAGTCTGTTCAGTATAGCTCTGGCTCCCTTCTTACTACGGATAGGTGTGTATGGTGTTAGTGCACCAGGTTTATTATCGAGGTTTGCTCCCCCAGATACACTGTGTTCAGCCTAGGGGTTCACACCCCAATGACCAGGGCCACATCGAGGAGGGTGTGGTTCTTCACCATGCACAACGATCTTTGGGTTTGAGAGGTTATGCTAGTGTCACCGGATGGCCTACTACTGATACCATAGCATCATTCGTGCTAATTGTTATCAGTTAGATTAGGAAGAAAAGTTACGAGGTTTTATTGAAATACACTCGAGATACGCAGTTATCAGACTGAAACCGAAACTAGGTTAAATAGCGACTTAACGCTGTTTTTTGGCGGGAGTTGCTCAGCAACCGATGACGTAAATCGGAATAGCCGAGACACTCCATCGGTAGGCATATAAGACCCAATAAAATAAATAAAGAAATATTACACTGACTGTTAAAGGTTTATTTGATGGAAGATGCTGTTGGGGGTCATCAAGAAGATAAATGTTATTATTACTTTCGCTGATAAATGGCGATCAGCATAAGTCGGGCTTACGGATAGCCGACCGGTGTGTGACTATGGAAATATAACATACGCGAATGTGTATAGGTCCTTTAAGTGTGTCTATGACAAGTCACTCACACCACAGCAACGTAGAAGTCAGGAAATATTGTAAGACCTGGCAACGTTATACAGTTTATTGACGAGACGGTCACGTAGACATCATAGCAAGACAATTCACAGCATACTCATGAAGCAACATGTAAGTAAATCCATAACAACGGTTGCATAAACCACCACAGCAAATCATGGGCATTAAGCACAAAATATCCATCAGGAAACATGAATCAGCAAATAGGTGAATAGGCTGCAGGACATAGCAGCACATATTTCATCTCATAATAGTGCAACAAAAATATCATTCCAGTTCTCAATAGTCCATGACTTTGAATCAGTATGAATACAATGTATTAACAAGCCAACGAGATCCGTGGCTTTGAATAACAAGTTCCCTGGGAGAAAACAACATTCTCTTCAACACACTATCTAACTGCAAAAACAATCCATCACAGAATATGGATATGGAATAATGGCCTGTACAATCCGTGGCCTGATAATATCCGCAATAAAGTACATTCTATAATTATCAAATATTCCCTTCACAAAAAGAATATATGCTGGAACAAACTAGCAAAAATGGTAAAGCGTCCATTTTCAAGCTCTGCCAGCCAAATACTGTCACGAAAAATCAGCTGCTTAAAACAACTCAGTACCAAATTCATTCAAGCGCAAACTCGCAGCTTGAGATGTGAGTAGAATTCATCCGCCTTTCCCCCCAAAACTAATTCATAGAACGTTCGACAGTTTCTTTATCCTATTTTTAAAAAGCAAACTAACAGCTAGTCAAAAGAGCTGTGTTCAAAAAGTGTGTGTACAAAAATCCGACCCGTACATACGAGTCTTAAACACTTAACTCCCCTTAATTAAAATATGACTTAACAGACTACACCGACCCCCGGGGGGAAAAATGATATGATCATTTTTTTTTTTTTTTGAAAAAATTACATCGAACAAAAAAAATTGAGGTCGATGCAATCATAATATCTACACATAAGGATTACCTTATGTTAAGTCATGTTACCAAAAAGAACAAAAGAGGGATAGAAGTAAGTGTAAAGTAAAAGAAAATGAAGTATAGGAAGATAATGAGATAAGGATACGAAGATCAACAAATTCAAAGAAATATTAAGTATATCAAGTATAGACTAGCTATGCCATCATAAATGAAAAGTGAAAAGAGCAGATGAAGTACAAGAAGAATGAGCAGACAATGATATATCATGGGAAACAATAAGTTACACAATGCATATTTATATCAAAAGACACATAACTAGTTACCATTTTTTAAAAATAACATAATGTGCATGATAACCAAGTTAATAAATTTATAAAGTACCAATGATGAACTCATTATAGACATCAATTAACAATATCGCTATGCGTAGTTACCCCTAGCGTACAATCAAGCGCTGGGCAAAGAAAAAATACATCACAACCTCAGAAAAAACATTTTAAATGTACTAAATGAAAGTTCGTGGAAGACAATGCATCTAAATGACATCACATTTGTCGTAGTAATTACAGCAGTAATTCGTTCCGACATCAACATAAAATAGTCAACATTGACAATTCAGGACATAGCATGTATGAATACAGTTCATCAGCCAGTGGTGCATGTATATAATAAAGCTGATCTCGTACAATTCCACCTTCGTCAGCTACAGCAAAATACAGCAAATATGTGAGTTTACACAACTCCTTTCTGACATCAGTAAGTCAGATATATATATTTATGGGTCTACAGCAGGCCGCGCAATATGGCGGGCTTATAGATATGATGGCCTCCGTGATATTTCTATAACAAACAGGGTGCGTCAAACCTTGTTAAATGGCATCACCGCAGATAGCGGGATACAGCACCTGTAAAGTTCTTTGGGCATACACCAGCCCAGTGCATATAATACTAGAATACTTCGTGAGCTCCATTACTGGTATTCATAGATGGACTCTTTCCCGCCCAGGGAAAAGTCGCTAGCTGGCTACAAAAAGTCATATATCATTCTGGCAATAAAGAAACTGTTTTAAGGGTAAATTACCTTAATGTCCCCCAGAATAAATATCACAAAAACTCACTGGCCTTCTAGGCGCATCCGAATATAACATTGGGGAACAATCTTTAACCATCTTGGTCGAACACACAGAGGACTTTCTCCAAAACCGTCTTGACCCTTTCAAAACTACAGCTCGACTCCTCTAACACAGGATGTCTTAAATCGCGCCAGATTCTTTGCCCATGCGTCGTGACGCTAGATCCTTGAGCTAAACTCAGGTTGGTGAACATGTCAGGAAAAGCTGACATCGGTTCTAAAATTAGACGCTGCGTTAACATACAAGTGGGACAACCACCACTGTTAACTACAATCCCAGTAAAACATGAGTACCTTCCCTTTGATCAAGAAACTATTAAATTAAAGTCTCCAAAATTAACCAGATACATTTTACATACTATAGACCCAGCAAACTGACCGCTACAGTACAATACCGAAATGTAATGATAAGTTAAATAGAAATAGTATCATCATTACAATTGTCATATGCTCAACGATTATCAAAACACAGTATCATAAGAACAACATGGTAATGAAATGGTGCATTATCAGAACACAGTAATATATTTTTTAAAAATATGGTAATGAAACGGTGCATAAAGATGAACCTACATATTATCTCAAAGGAGTTAAATCAATCCTAATACAATACTATCTAATATACTATACTATACTAATATACAATATTATCTACTATCGTAAATAAGTTACATACAAAGGACAACTCTAGTAGTCTTTGACCATCCTATGCACATGAAGATACCAAAACATCTAGTTTGGCGACAACTTCCGACTGGTTTCCCTGAACAGGAAATCTTGCACAAGGCGACAAACACTAAGTCGTAGAGTTACAGCCTACTCAATCAATATAGCAGCTCTGACTCTCATCGCAAAGCCATCGTTGTGAAAAAAAAAAACACAAATGAAAATCTCTGTTTGGTAAAGGTAGAATTTTATGAAATACAACAGTTAATTTCAATTCTAACCTATCAAATGTGGCCGTGTAAACTTCCGACCCCTGTAGAATGTTAATCAAACCTTCCTCTGCTACATGAGACAGGATAGCAGAGAAAGTAGCACACTCTAACTTGGAATAATAATCATATAGAGTGATAAAAGTGTCCGAGACAAATAGCAGTGTGCAATAATGTATGGTAAAGTTATGAATATACAAGATACCGACATCAATAGGCAAATCCCTAAGATGGTAATAATAGCCAAGAGTGTAAGGATGGCTAACAATCTGAGGTTTTGCGCAAGACAAAGGAAATGCAGTAGACAAAGGCGTACATCTTAAAGGCTGAACTGAAGTCATAGCCTGTGTACTGGGCAAAGAAAAAAGTAAGAAAGATATAATAAAGATGTAAAAGCATACAGTAGTAAACTTGGATCTACGTCGAAGTTTAAAAGGAGCGCAGTGAGTGCGACAAAAAGTCGTAAAAGACGAAGATACCGAGCTAACCGGTCCAGCAAGAAAGCTAAAGAAACTCATAAGGTAAAAATATGTACTAACAATTAAGTCCGTACATGTGGCAAAGAAAACGCTAGTCATTGCAGCAAAAAAGTTGCAATCAACGTGACTGGATATAGATTCAGTCGTAGCACTAAAGTTAGTGTGTGTGTCAGACAAAACAGAAGGATCCTCTTCTATAATAGTAGTTAAAGAAGAGTCAAAGTTCGAGTAACGACGTAATGAGGTATGTTGAACTGGGTTACAAGAAGCACTAAAATTAGTATGATGAACAATCGTATCATCAACACTGCAAGATTTTCCAAAATTAGCAGAATGTATCACGTTAGCAGAATGCACCTGGTGATAAGACCCTGGCATAGTCCCTAAGGTGGAAGCAGCAAGGTTATGTTGCCGTTCCCAAGCAGCAATTTGTACCGGCGTACATATCTTTATACCATGTATCTGTCCGACAGTAAGGTCGGCGATAGGTGCTCTGAGCATACATGCTTGTATGTAACCAGTGAAAAATGGTGTGGCAATGTGGACTATGGCAGTCGGGAAAGTCTCAACTGTCCCACCGAATGTCACACATTTCACCATTTTACCTGTTGCGCAAGATGGATGGACTAGAAACTGTCTAATCCCAACAGTCGTGCATGCGGAATCAAAGAGAACTGAGACTGGATTATTATTTACAAATCCTTTATGTAGGGTAAGAGACCCTCTTCCGTCGTGTGCAGACAAGGCAGGAAGAGTAGTCGGAAGAGGATGACGGCAACTCATGGTAGTTCTAGCTGTACGTTGGAACAAAGTTGTGCACTCCGGGCACTGAGATTCTCTCTCGAAATCGAAAGCAGAGCAAGCAGTAGCATTAGAGACACTATTATTATTGTTATCTTGATCATTAACAACCTGGGGCTCTTGTTGAGCAGAGTTAGCATGGCGATGCGATCAATTATTTGGAGATCTACTGTCATATCGCGATCTATCGCGACTATTATCTCTATTGGAACCATTGCTATTTCCTCTATTTAAACTATTATTCTGATTTGAACCCCAGTTAGCATTGTCGCGATTACTATTTACCCTTTGATCAAAATATTTATTCGATGGATTTTGTTGTCTTCGAGAAAAATTATTGTAGGGCAGATAATCTCTATTGTAGTTACCCCTTCCAAAATTTCCATAATTGTTGGAACCAAAATGTTGAGGACCATTAAATTGTCTCCAGTTCCTTGAAGAAGGAGAATTACTACGTGATGGACCCCCTTGCTACTGTCCAAAATCACGATTATCTCTCCTACCAAAATTGCGATCCGCACTTAGAGATCTACGGCGCAAATTAGGACCATATGGTATTGCTGAAGCCACGGGTAAACCTTCTCTGACCTCAGAATGGCCAACAGTCACATTTGGGTGTGCAGTGACGTATTGGCGACAGTATTGTTCCATATCTTTCAAGTTTGTAGGTTTTCGCTCATGTAAAAAAGAAAGAAAAGACTCATTCACAGACGACATGACTTTGTCGCAAAGCAATAAGTCCATAAGGGCTTCATATGTGTGCTCAGTTTTAGAAAGTTCAATCCAACGTGAAAACGTTAGACGTATATTTGCTATGAACTCTGAAAAATCTACCCCAGTCTCCGGTAACAGAATCTTAAAGCGCAGACGACAACCGTCTTCGTCAAGTTGGTATTTCTTCAATAATTCAGCCCTGGCCGTATCATAGTTATTTTTGTCAGGCCCCTCCAATCTACTTACAACATTCATTGCATCACCCGTAAGTAGGTCCATAAGTCGTGCACAATATTCCGACTTGTCTATTTTCTGAGATTCACATGAAAGTTCAAATCTATTTAGGTAAAATAAAATAGCGTCAGAGGTAGGATTAAATTTAGGCAATTTGGGCCTAAAAGAATGATTATTTGCCTTATTAGAAGTTGTTTGATTGTCCGTCGCACTCTGTGTATTAATCACATTTACTACCTTCATTTTCTCCAGCTCCATAGCTAACAACTTTTGCTAGTAGAGTCTAACGTTTTCTTCAGCTTGCATCTGCAGCTTCTTCTCCTCCATTTCATTTGCATTTGCTGTTGAATTTTTCTCTCTTCAGCCTCTAATTTCTGTTTTTCCATTTCCATTTGCTGTTGAATTTTTCTATCTTCAGCCTCTAATTTCTGTTTTTCATTTTCCAACTGAAGTTTTCTCTCTTCTGCCTGCATTTGCAATTTTCTATCTTCAGCCTCCATTTTCTGTTTTTTAACCTCTAATTTCTGTTTCTTTTCTTCCGACTTCTGCGCCATGGCATATTCGGCAAGTGCGAATTCTTCTAATCTCTCCGTAGTCATACCAAGGGATTTCCCTTGTGTAATGAAATAATCCAAACTAGACATTATGTTGTATTTTACAAGATATGTAAGTAATGTAAATATCCAGGAGACACTCGCTCTATTTCAACTTCGTGGGTGACAAGTCCTTGCTTAAGAACTTGTACAATTACCTTTTTACCTACTAATAATGTTACTAATTACCTATATATATATATTATGCATTATAATATTGACAGTGCATGACAAAATAGATAGTACAAACAAAAGTGACAAAGACAAGATATAAAGCACAAATGACCACGTTCGCAGAATCAGCTAAACCTGAAAGCAAAACCAAAGAAAAAATATTTCAAAGAATGCAATGACACTGCGAAAAGTAAGACAATACAAGCGACAATACAGTGTATAAACGAAAAAGTTGTATATAAATCAAAGATAGTAAGAGGAGGAAGACACTCACAAACAAATTAATCAAAAACTAAGGAACAGAGAAAAAATATAACGACAACAACACTGAGACGTTTCGTCACACCTAAACACCGATATCACAGATTACCAAACACAGTGGACTGAAATACGTCAGCAAAAAGTTCGCTGGAAATTTCCACTGGGGAAAATCCGCAAGAATGTCCCTACAGAACGCTTACGTCGGCCCTGGGTGAACTGGGATATATCCGAATGTAAGTCTCCACCCAACCAAACCCGCATAAATATGGAACATATAACATAGAATACGACGTAGATTCAATAGACTAAGCTCTGAGGAAGGCTCAATAACATAGAACAGTGGTACAGTTTACAAACAAACAAACCACTTATCTTCAAAAGGAAAAAATCCCAGCCTCCGCAGCAACAACAATGATATAAATCAGGTATCACACAGTCTGAATAAATCCAATGGTGATCGGTACTGGAACTCCAAAGTGATAGCGGCTTTCGAATGAAATTCCTGACATCGGGTGCTGAAATTCTAAGTTGGCGCACGAGAAGAAGGACTGGAACAATGCCACTCTTGACTTGAATAACTTGTGCATAAAAGTCAGTACTGACAACACTGTAAATCCAGCTGAATTGACATCATAGTAAACTTCTGGAATGTTTATACCCCGAATCACTGGCGACCATTTCTGTTAAAGGTTTATTTGATGGAAGATACTGGTGGGGGTCATCAAGAAGATAAATGTTATTATTACTTTCGCTGATAAATGGCGATCAGCATAAGTCGGGCTTACGGATGGCCGACCGGTGTGTGACTATGGAAATATAACATACGCGAATGTGTATAGGTCCTTTAAGTGTCTATGATAAGTCACTCACACCACAGCAACGTAGAAGTCAGGAAATGTTGTAAGACCTGGCAACGTTATACAGTTTATTGACGAGACGGTCACGTAGACATCATAGCAAGACAATTCACAGCATACTCATGAAGCAACATGTAAGTAAATCCATAACAACGGTTGCATAAACCACCACAGCAAATCATGGGCATTAAACACAAAATATCCATCAGGAAACATGAATCAGCAAATAGGTGAATCGGCTGCAGGACATAGCAGCACATATTTCATCTTATAATAATAATAATAAATAATAAATTCTTTAAGCGCCAAACACGGCGCATAAGGCAGAAACCAGTGCTCTCCAGGTTGTTCGTTGTGACGCCACTCCTCTTAGCTCTTGCACATTATTTAGGCCCAACGTTCTTCCTTCTCTTATTATTGTTCTTCTGAGTGTTTCTTTTGGTCTTCCTTTTTTCCTCTTACCCTCAGGAACCCAAGTGAGCGCCTGTAGTGGTATTCTATTGTTTTGCATTCGTATTACATGACCGATATATGACCATCGTCTTTTCCTTATATAGTTGGAGACATATTTCTGCCTAGAGTCTTCTCTTATTTGTCGATTAGTCTTGAATTCTTTCCAACTGATGTTCATGAGTTTTCTAAGACATTTGTTCTCGAATGTATTCAGCTTGTTCTCCAATGATTTTGTTATTTTCCAACTCTCACAGCCGTATGTTAACACTGAGATAACATTTGAATTAAACAGACGAAGCTTGGTATGTATATTCAATGATCGTAATTTCCAAATGTTAGATAATCTATTGAAGGCGCTAGCTGCCAAAGCAATTCTAGTATGGATTTCTCTTGTTGTGTCACCATCCTGAGTCATTTTACTGCCTAAATAATTAAAACTTTCAACTTTCTGTAGTTTTTCCCCGTTCAAGATGATATCAAAGGTCTCGTTAGAAAAGTTCATAACTTTAGTTTTAGAGGCATTTATTTGGAGACCTATTTTAACCGAGAGATGACACAAATTATTTACTGCTTCTTGGGATTGTCTGGGTGTTGAACTTAAGAATGCTAAATCATCTGCGAAATCTAGGTCCCCCAGGAATTTTCCATTTGTCCATTTTATACCTAATTGTTCATTGTGTGTATAGTTTCTCATAACCCAGTCAATAGCTATTCCAAAAAGTAGTGGTGACATAATACAGCCTTGTTTCACCCCTGTTTCTACTGTAAACCATTCTGTATTCCCTTTATTTGTTCTAACACAACATCTTGCATTGTCATATAGCGCTTTGATTATATACACATATTTTGTTGGAAAACCACAGATTGTAAGTATCTTCCACATTGATGGGCGGTGTAGACTATCAAAGGCTTTTTTGAAAATCGACGAAGGTGATAATAAGTGGCGATTGCATTTCCACTGATTCTTCTATAATTGTTCTTAGTGTGAATATTTGATCAATACATGATCGTTTCGGCCTGAAACCCGCTTGTTCTTCTCTGATCTTTTCGTCAGCATGCAATTTAAGTCTTTCTAACATCATGCAACATAATAATTTTCCAGGTACTGATAATAGAGATATACCACGCCAGTTATTACAGTCTGATAGATCACCTTTCTTCGGTAACTTTACAATAATACTGTCTTTCCATTGTTGTGGTGGTTGTTCTTCTCTCCATACTTCATTTATAATATCTAAAATTCTCAAGAGGTTGTTGTCATTAACTGCTTTAATCATTTCCCCTGAAATTTCGTCAACTCCAGCAGCTTTAAAATTTTTTAATCTTTTAACGGCTTGTTTGATCTCGTCCAGCGTGAATTCATCGCAAGTTATTGGCAAGGTGGTTGTGGGTGTTTCATTATTAAAATCAGGCGTTACTGTTGGTGGTGGTCTGTTTAGCACCTCCATGAAGTGCTCAGCCCATCTCTTCATTTGTTCTTTTTCTGTTGTATTGAATTCCCTAATTTACCTTTAACAGGTGTTTCCAAAACAGTAGGCTGGTGACATAGTTGTTTTGTAATTTGATAAAGGCACCTACTATTACCAGTTCTTACAGCATTTTCAGCTTCTACGGATAGTTCATTGATGAAATGTCTTTTATCTCTTCGAGTTTTTGTCTTCACTTCTTTATTTAACAAGTTATAAGTTAGTTTGCAAGATTCAACTGCATTATGTGTACTTGCCGCAAGTAGTTTAAGTTTTGCTGTTTTCCTTTCTTGTATTTTATCCCAAGTATCTTCTCTCATCCATTTTTTCTTTTTATGTACTAGGTATCCGGTGGTCGCTACAGCTGCTTCTGTCATTGCTGTTCTCAGTTGTTCCCATTTAGTGTCGATTGTCTTGGTGGTGATATCGTTGTCAATTTTGCCTAAAGCATCGAAATAGTTGTTCATTTTGACATTATATTCCTTCTTTATATCATTTGATTGCAGTCTGTGTACATCTATTCTTCTATTTTTATTCGGTTGGTATAACTTCTTCAGTTTAATTCTCAGTTTAGCTATGCAGAGGTTATGATCGCTTCCGATCTCTGCACCTCTGTATGCTCTGACGTCTTGAACTGATGAGCGAAATTTTGCGCTTATGCAGAAGTGATCTATCTGGTTCTTAGTTCTGCCATCAGGTGAATTCCATGTTATCTTGTGGATATTCTTATGTGGAAAGATGGTGTCTGCCACAACGAGGTTTGATATTTCACAAAGTTCTAGAAGTCTTTCGCCATTTTGATTCATACAGCCTATGCCATGAGTACCGAGATATCTTTGTACTCCATCGTTGTTGTCACCTACTTTGGCGTTAAAATCGCCCATGACTGCTATTATGTCATGCTTGGGTTTTGTGTTGATGATACTTAGAAGTGCTTCATAGAAGTCATCTTTTGTGGTATCAAGAGCGTCGTTATTTGGTGCATAACATTGTACAATTGAGAGCTTGAAAAATCTTGTCTGAAATCTAGCTAATATTAGCCTCTCATTAATAGGTACCCAGCTGATAAGCGATGCTGCTGCTTTCTGTGTCATTAAGATGGCTACTCCCTCTGTGTGACGATTATCATTACTACCAGAGTATATAATTTGCTTTTTTTCTTCTGAAATATATTTTATGCCCTTCCCCGTCCATCTACACTCGCTGACACCCAATATGTCCAACTTATAATTATCCATTTCTTTAATTACTTCTTCCAATTTTCCGTCTTGATACATAGTTCTTACATTCCAGTATCCAATTTTAAAAATCTCCTTAGCCCCCAAGATATTAGAATGTAATAATAGTTATAATAGTACAGCAAAAATATCATTCCAGTTCTCAATAGTCCATGACTTTGAATCAATATGAATACAATGTATTAACAAGCCAACGAGATCCGTGGCTTTGAATAACAAGTTCCCTGGGAGAAAACAACATTCTCTTCAACACACTATCTAACTGCAAAAACAATCCATCACAGAATATGGATATGGAATAATGGCCTGTACAATCCGTGGCCTCATAATATCCGCAATAAAGTACATTCTACAATTATCAAATATTCCTTTCACAAAAAGAATATGTGCTGGAACACACTAGCAAAAATGGAAAAGCGTCCATTTTCAAGCTCTGCCAGCCGAATATTGTCACGAAAAATCAGCTGCTTAAAACAGCTCAGTACCAAATTCATTCAAGCGCAAACTCGCAGCTTGAGATGTGAGCATAATTCATCCGCCTTTCCCCCCAAAACTAATTTATAGAACGTTCGACAGTTTTTTTATCCTATTTTTAAAAAGCAACTTAACAGCTAGTCAAAACAGCTGTGTTAAAAAAGTGTGTGTACAAAAATCCGACCCGTACATACTGTCACCGGATAGCTTTAGTTAACGTAAGATAACACGTTAACTGTATGTGTAACAGTAGTAAAAGAACTTGAGCAAGATTAGTTGGTAAGATAACTTCACTGGTCGAGCTTGACCAATGAAATCGTCGATAGCTATTTCTGACCATCACGGTCAGAACACATATATAACACATAAGGAAGGGAAACCACGAGGCCTGTAAACAGTAAATTAATATGAAACAAATATAAAGGTATGTTATAAGGCACTCGTAGGAAATAAAGAAGTAGAACACTAGACAACAGAAAAACAACAGACATGAGTGGCTTACCCAGGATTTGAACCCTGGACCTTCCGTGCGACAACACCGCCTAGCTATGCAAGCGAATCACACTGTCCTTCCTGCCATCTACGCATCCCCAAAAAAGGATGTTTCAATGACAGGTCATTAGTGCGAACCTCTATACATAACACCGGAAGTTTACCATGGGCAGTTCAGCCTATTAATGACGCAATCACTTCTGTTGTTCCCCCATATATCAGTATTGGTCAGTCCAACAAGACAAAGACCTTAATACTGAGTCCAGTATGATAGTAGACTTAGAACAGTAAGAACAGGACAGAGGGTAGATCCTGTTCTTACTGTTCTAAGTCTACTATCATACTGGACACAGTATTAAGGTCTTTGTCTTGTTGGACTGACCAATACTGATATATAGGGGAACAACAGAAGTGATTGCGTCATTAATAAGCTGAACTGCCCATGGTAAACTTCCGGTGTTATGTATAGAGGTTCGCACTAATGACCTGTCATTGAAACATCCTTTTTTGGGGATGCGTAGATGGCAGGGAGGACAGTGTGATTCGCTTGCATAGCTAGGCGGCGTTGTCGCACGAAAGGTCCAGGGTTCAAATCCTGGGTAAGCCACTCATGTCTGTTGTTTTTCTGTTGTCTAGTGTTCTACTTCTTTATTTCCTACGAGTGCCTTATAACATACCTTTATATTTTTTTCATATTAATTTACGGTCAGAACACAGCTGAGTCACGCAGTTCACTGTTCAAGTAGGCAGACGTGATCACGGGAGAAGGTTGAAAACCTTAGTGCGGCCCCGTGTTTTTATTTAAAGGTTGTGTGGTTAACCTTTGGTCAAGAAAATATCTGACCACTGAAAGATTGAATGTTTTCCCAAGTTATGTTTTTCCAGGAGATGTGTTTTCAGTGTATTGGAGAGCTCATGCTTCATGTAACCCACGGGCGTTCTGGCCGCTGATAGCCAGGTTATTGAGTTTTGTATTTAACCATGTCTTCAGTCCCTTGGACATTACTAATAAAAAGTTTTTCATGACTTGTTGCTGTTACGTACTCAAGTATGGAAGCACTAGGAAGATACAAATGATCACTGACAAGTTACGTGAGTGGAAATGACCTGGTCTTGAACCAACATTCATTTGGGTAACTCCACCTCTGGCAGTCGCCAGTTATCACCCACAAGATATATAAGTAAACCAGTAAACACTAAGATCACTAGGCAATGCAATATCAATAAACTCAGAAGAAATATGTACCACCTGGTCAGATTGTTATAACAGTCACATACGATTATATGGTTGCAGTAACCAGCCCCCACGGTTACATATTGTTATTTAGTGCATCATTGACACAGCTGTCACATTAGTTTATTTGGAGCCGTTCCTAGCGGCGACATTAGTTGATTTGGTGCCTCGTGACCAGCTCACGCCCTTGTCATTGTAATCATACTTTGTAAACAATAATTATCATGGATCTTCAAAGTACCCCCGAGGCCCTAGCTCAACAACAAATGTACCCACAGCAGATGTCACAGCCACATCTGTCACAAAATCAACATCAACAGGGCATACAACCTCAAAATATATCGTTACCTAATGAATTAGAAACGACACTGATGCAAATTACAGAATCGCTTCATCAGGTAGATCACTATGCTAAGTTCCATTCAATTAGATCGATTGTTACACCATTTTCTGGAGACCCCGCACTATTCCACAAATGGCTTATTGACATGGATAAGTTCTCATCCATCATTGACACAGCTACTGATTCCGATCGCAAGCGAATTGCCTTTTTATCTTCTGATGGGTTGGTTACAGACTTTCTACGTCATCGAAGTAAAGCCTTCCCACAGGAAACGTTCGAGAGCATTCGCAAGGAATTGATAAGTCGATATTCAAACATCACAGACTGTCGGCATGCTTGGACGCTTTTAAGAAAGATAAAGCAAGAACGTCATGAGCCAGTGCAAATGTTCGGAGACCGGTTGCTTAACTTAGCCGAAGATGCTTTATTAGGAGGTTCAATCCCCACGGAAGAATTGGAGCGACACTTAGTAGGCATATTCATTGATGGTTTGTGGGCAGACAATTTGAAACTCCACCTATTGAGAAAAGACTCGAAGTCAATCACAGAAACAATTCAAACGGCTGTATACGAAGAGAACGTTCGGAAAAGATTTCATCAAAGGATCGGCAGAGAACCGCAATCAGACTATCTTCCCGAACCAATGGAAGTCGACCATTATCGTCCAAGATGGCGGAGAGACAATGCAACCTTCAACGATCATCAACGCTCATCTTATTCACACAATGTACGCCAAAATGACTCATTTCACAGGTACTCCGACAAGAGACACAACCGACACACTACCCCAGTGAATTCGCATCCTGCTCCAGTTCACCATGTTAATCAGATTACATGTTACAATTGTGGAAGGTGCTTAAACATCGAACAACACACGTATGACAAAACACTCCCAAGTTTCAATAGCAACCATAGGTCAGGTTTAGATTGGAGTAGCCTCAACAGAAGACACAACCGCATAGCTGTCAGGAATTGTCTGGCAGAGATTAAGAAAGGCAAGATATTAGAAATAAATAGCGTCAACATAGACAACCACCAAAGATGTCGAATAAGAACTGAGAACGGCTGGAAGATGGACGTAAACCAAGTAAGATCGTATGCGAACAGTAAGAACATATCCTACCAGCCGAGATTTAAAACAGAATATGACAGTAATAGGAATAGATCATGGAGAAGTACGGTTAAGAAACATGACAACATACAGAGAGACATGGTCAGTGCTGCTACACAGACAGAAACAAAGAAACACACCGGCACACAATGAGAAGTACCAGAGCAAAGCGACAAGTGTGTATCCCAGGTAAATACTCCCAGCGTAGAGCACAGACACCTACTAAGCAGTCAGATTGCCACAACGACAGCGATGCATGCAAAACACAAGATATCATCTAGTCGGTCAACCCCACCACCACAAAACACATACCAAGAGCGAGAAAAAGATGAAGAGAAAGAAAACAGAAGTGTAATCAAGAAGAAAACGTATAAGACTATTGATGATTGGTTAGCGGCAGAAAAGCTTGATAATAGTTACAAAGTCTTCGAACAGACTTCTCCTACAAATTATATCCTATGGCACGAGAGACAGAATGTTACTATGAAAGCTCACGTTTCTCAAATGAAATTAGATGATCACCGACCTGCTGAAATTCCACACCTTCGCTCCTCACGACCTGTCAGGAAATCCACCCTTTGTCATTTTTCGTCCTCCACCTCACTTGCCTCTAGCATTTATGACATGTCACCACAACCAACTGCCCCCACGTTAGTTAGAGATACGATAGAACGATATCGACGCGAACGAGATAACTCGCCTGAAGAGGATGACATTCCTTTACAAGAGCTCCGACAACGGATCCAACACCGCAACGACCGTTTACTCCATGACAATGAACCACGAACAGAGGATACACCTCTGTTGAACACTCTGGTTTGATGCCATCCACAGTTACTGATCCACCACATTCATCAACTGTTCATTCGGATTCGTCGGCAACCATCATAGAAAACTCATGGCAAGACATTACGCCTGACCAGACAACACATCTTGTAGCCTCTGATGATGATTCATATATTGTTCCCATGGACACACATTCCAGAACAGCCATTAAACGCCACTATTCATCATCGTCTGATGACTCCGTCCCTTTAGCAAAGTTGATTCGTCCCTCACATGAACATGTTCGTGTACAGATTTGCAAGAAGCGTCGTTCTATGCATTCCAACCGTCAAGACAGTACTGAACCAAGTACTGCTAGTCGTCCCGTTGCTCATTTCACAGCAACTGCTTCCCGTCCTAAAGGACACACGTACGATCAGCGCCTGTCATCGAAGGAAATTGCCGTTTTGGAACTGGCACAAATATTGCTTGCCAAGCACTAACTTAATGCAATACATTTTTTTCTATTACAGGTTGACAATGGTTAGTCTCTTTCTTCCCTTAGCCTTGCAGTTTGAGATAGTCGTCCGCACTCAGACGTATAGCCGACTACTGTGGCGAGATACAATATTATTGGAAGAAGTCAAAGATGCCTCCGACGATTTTTCCACATGGACTATTACTTTAGTCGCCTCCCTGCAACCATGAAGAACAGAGTTCCGAGACACATTACATTATTTTGTTATAATTGAATAGTATATTACTGCGACTATGCACTTTTATAGTAGATTGTATATTATTCCTTATGTTGATTTTTGTTTTGGCCATGTCACATAGAGAGTTAATACGGTTACGACAGACTCTCGCCGTATTGCAAACTAGATTTCAAGAGTTAATACACATCATTTACCACTTACACTATTACCTTACACGGACCTTCAGCTCTTCTTCACACAGATACCATCTATACTCCCACATACATTATGTAGAGCATTGCTCAAGGTTCACAATGTTTTATCTTTGCACGATGCTTTTGGTACTAGTGCACATTTCTTTAATGGTTATTGATAATACGTTTGCATTATGTTGGATATATGACATTCCTACACCTCTTCCATCTCACATATCATATGTTGCTACTTCTCGCTCACACCCCTTTCAACATACGACATCCTCACTTATGCTATTGCAATTAACCACGCACACACCCATTATGCATTTACTTTTGCGTTGCAATGTTGTTGATGGTATTACTAATACTGCTGATTTTTTTATGATATGTAAGCCATTGTATCCTATTGGTAAAACATTTTGATGTTTAACTGCTGTTTTTTATGAATGATTCTATACAAACTCACGTACATTGTATCGTAGAATATTGTCAAGTTCGACGTCTATTCAGAGCTATAGAGTTCAACCAGTTGTCGTCACTCTTCCCTTCAGACATGTCAGATGGACTCTACTATTAAGTTGTTTATTCGCTATGGTCCTTTGTCATATTTCTAGGATATATGTGTTGCACTTATGGAGATTCCTGCTGATATGAAGTACGATATTCCTGAAGCTATTCCATGACAGGCTCCTCCTACTCCTCAACCTATGTCCACTGTCCTGACATGCTATTCTATATAGTCCTTTCATTAAATGTTTATATTATTAGACCCATTGATTTTGTATAGGTCTATGCTGTATTTATACTGATATGATTGTTTTGACATGATATTTTTTTTTATTTTTTTTTTGTTATATTTGAGTTTGTTATGTATTTAGTTTTTGGGTTTTGATAGAATTAAAATGTTTCCCGTTAGGATACATTTTTGTAGCCCCGGGACGTATGTCACCGGATAGCTTTAGTTAACGTAAGATAACACGTTAACTGTATGTGTAACAGTTGTAAAAGAATTTGAGCAAGATTAGTTGGTAAGATAACTTCACTGGTGGAGCTTTACCAATGAAATTGTCGATAACTATTTCTGACCATCACGGTCAGAACACAGCTGAGTCACGCAGTTCACTGTTCAAGTAGGCAGACGTGATCACGGGAGAAGGTTGAAAACCTTAGTGCGGCCCCGTGTTTTTATTTAAAGGCTGTGTGGTTAACCTTTGGTCAAGAAAATATCTGACCACTGAAAGATTGAATGTTTTCCCAAGTTATGTTTTTCGCAGTAACCAGCCCCCACGGTTACATATTGTTATTTAGTGGATCATTGACACAGCTGTCACATTAGTTTATTTGGAGCCGTTCCCAGCGGCGACAATACGAGTCTTAAACACTTAACTCCCCTTAATTAAAATATGACTTAACACTGACCAACAAGAAAGGTTGTAAAAGCGCGCACCACTATGCGAAGGCAAATTTCGATATCCGATATCAGTTGATCCCCAGAAGCCAGTTTGTACGGACGTAGAACTGCTGGTCTTGATGTTATCAAGATATCAACTCTGTAAAGCAGATAGTTTTTTTTATAATGTTGGGAATTCTTAATTACCTGTAAGTACAGCTATCGTGTGATCTTTTTAATGTTTCAGAATAAAACCTAGTTAGGCCAGAAATGCCTAAATGTCAGAAGAACGAGATGAACTTATTAATGAAACGGAGCTCATAAATGTCAGATTTAGCTACACATCATAAAGAAGAGGTAGAGTCTCTACTGTCATTTACCCCTGAGTCGGATAAATCTAAGAAGCAAACGAACAGGAACTAAGTCAAAATACTTACCCCAACTTGGACATCAAATAAGGGAGAGATAATAAATAACCACAAAGACACACTTTTATGAGGATTTGTAAATGAATGCAGGCAAATGACTTTATTTGTGGATTGTATATACAAGAAAATAAACTTGTTTTATTGGATCCTGAGGACTTTTCTTGACTACCTCATGTTGAAGGTTTTACAGTAAATAGTGAACATAGAGTATGCTAATAAAAGTCACACAATATTAAACACCACAGAGGAATTCTGGAACGAACTTGGGTACTATTATCATCAAGAAATACCATCTCTGGCAGTATACCAGTATCTTGACTTGAGTGATACAATTAACAAACACACAAGAAACTTGAACATATATGCCTTATAAAAGAATCTACACACCCCACGGTCACACTATAGGCTATATGGTGCCGTAACCAGTCCTCTGAGTGACATAGCATACAGTAGAGGATATACTGAACGAATCTGATATACCTAAAACTCTACCAATGGACCCATATCAACAACAAATGGCACAGTCACTACCTCAACAGCAATACCAACAGGCGTCTAATATCCCGCTCCCCACTGATCAGGAGTCAACCATGACAGCTCTCCAGAGGATAACAGATACACTATCCAATGTTGACCACTACGTCAAGTTTAACCAAATACGATCGCAGGAGAGGCGAAACTCTTTAGGAAGTGGCTCATGGACATTGAAAATTTTTCTTCAATGATAAATGCTCTCACGGATGCAGACAAAAAACGAGTTGCATTTTTGTCAAGTGAAACTCTATCCAGACGAGACATATGACTCCCTCAAGAAGAAACTAGTGAGTAGATTCAGTGACATAACTGACAACCAGCACGCTTGGTCACTACTTAGAAAGATCAGGCAAGAAAGGAATGAACCAGTCCAATTCTACGGTGACCGTTTGTTGAATCTTGCTGAAGAAGCACTTTTAGATGGATCTATCCCATCATCAGAGCTCGAGCGTCATTTGGTAGGAATATTCGTTGATGGACTCCATGCCGACAATCGCAAACTTCATCTTATACGTAAAGATACGAAAACAATAACGGAGACAATTCACGCAGCAGTGGCAGAAGATAATGTTCACAAACGGTTCCACCAGAGAATAGGTAGGGAGCCAAGATTTGATGCAGTCCTCGATCACGAACCAATGGAAGTAGACCATGCAAGACGGCAATGGCGTCGACCTGACACCCACAAACATCATAACCATACTGGACGTGATGTACAACAGCATTCATATGGACCAGTACAAAGACAGAATGTGCACAATGTGTCCACAATCATCTGCTATAATTGCAATAAAAAAGGACATGTCTAAAAATTGCAGAAACAGAAACGCAGATAACCACCACAGGCAGTTTCCAGTTACTCAATGGCAGAACTCAAGAGATAACGGATACCAAAGTCAACAACACTACCCACAGGGAAATTACAATTATGGACAACAAAGACCCAATACCCAGCACAGTTTCTCCTAGAGGTCGTCAAATGCAGGGAAACGGACTTGGCACGCGTTAGGAGGGATCTCTAGCCGTGTCCGAAGCAGAGGTAGCAACAACAAAAGCTCCATCCAAAGGTCCCATATACTAAATGAAAAGCGAAGAAAACTGAATGAAATCCACCCAATAACAGAGAAACCACAATTAGTTCACACTAATATCACTCAAAATGAAGTCACCATACATCCCGACCCGAGGTCCTGTCTGATCACCATTGAGAACAGGAATTACAGAGCACTCATAGATACGGGACCATCTGTAAGCCTCACAAGGGAACAACTTTATAAGCAAATAAAGAAATACGTACAGTTCCAGCATTCCAGAACATATATGACCTCAGTAACAGGGAAGGAATTGAAATCATTAGGCACTGCCCATGTCACATTTAAGATTGGCAGCCAGACGATCAAACATACATTCGTTATCAATAGAGGCATGAGTAGAAATTTTATCCTAGGAAGAGATTTTCTGTCAAAACACCAAGCCCGGATATATTTTGATCTCCAGAAAATAAGACTAAATGAAGAATATGTGGAACTCTAGGATGACATCCACATTGCATCATTAATCCGTTTAACAGCCCCGGTTACCATCTTACCAAATGCATTAGTCATAGCCAAGGTGTTATGTCTAAATATCATAACATTGGTGGTCTACGATCACTTCCTGGTTTGTTGTTTACAGACGGTTGTCATGAGTTTCCGGAAGTGACGTCTTGACGGCTGCTCAAGAATAGTGGCAGACGTGAGTGTGTTAATCTGGGACACGAAGGCGTCTTTGCCTTACATTCTGCTTGTGTCTTTTGACAAGCGTGTATGGCCTGTGTCCGTTAGGACTATTTCTGAACGTGTCAGGATGGAGTGTGTCCAGTAGGACTTTATTATATGAAAGCTATCTGCATTTTAATTATCACCTGCAAGTTATTTAACCAACCAGTGATTTACGCATTCAACGCCGTACGTAAGATCATCTTAGGCATTTAGCAGTGTGAGTGCGGATTTCAAGATGTACGTAAGTCGACGTATCTAATAAACTGTATGCAGAGTCAGATTACATGACAGAAGGTAGACATGCTTAGATTAGCATTGGATGTCAATTACTATTCCATGTGGAGCATAGTGTCAATAAATGTTGGAACTGTCAGAGCTGTATGCTTTCATTATCTGAGTGCCAGTTACGGGCCAGGGAAAAGTGCGTGAGTGGCCATATTTTATATATCAGGAGTAATATTGTGCAATCAAAAGGAATATCCCTGAGGTACTCAGCAACCCAGAAAAGAAGGTTATAACAATCTCCCCACTGGAGAAGAGAACCAGCTTGGAGGAGTGGTGCCATCCTGACCACATTAAATAAGCTACACAAATGCCCGTAACACTAATGGGGGCCAAGACCAAAGGAAACCCTACACCCTTCATTACCGGGCTAAACTAAAGGAAGCCAAACATTATTAAGGCCAAGCCTAAAGAACCCTGCAGCTACAGGTGATTGAAAAGTATTCTACGCCCACAATTAATAAAGGCCAAGCTAAACAAAGCATAACATTATTAAGCAAGGAATAGACCAGAACTGGAAAAATTCAGTTCAAAGTACAACTTTTCAAGATGGCGACCCTGATCGTCTGCCGATGTATTTAAAGAACAAAAAGGACTTTCCATAGCTTATTTAAATATAAAAGTGCCTCAAGTTGTCACTAGATACAAGAGTGACTTACTATTGCAGAGAAGTCAAAGGAATCAACTAATTACTTCCAGTTTCAAGTATTTTATCAAGAAATATGGACCATAGCGATGTCCGTCATGTGTCACTGTGGTAAAGTGGGATGTTATAAATACTTATAGGGGACTTAGTGTACTGACTGAGATCAGCTGTGAAGGTATCTGTATTTAATAAGTGTAGTGTAATACAGGTGACCTTACTTGCTACCACATATTTATATCTCAGTCAGAATTATTCTGGAATATTGTGATGACTACGTTGAATGTCTAGGGTTTTGTAAAGGATGAAGTGTAAGTCACAACAATAACAGACAGATAAACACTTTAATTTATTCCACCACACTTGACAACAGTTTGACACTCACATACATATAACACTCTATGAGACTATCTTAAATAAGTCACTGATAAATTTTCAAATATTCATGTATTAAGTACTGTTACCAATGGAGATCCTGATTCAATTACACAGTGAACCAGGAATCATAATATATTGTAATCACAATTTATATGTACATAATTTATAAATATGAATCTTGTAGTGACATATTTTATTAATATTATAATATGCGGGTCAGTTGTGTAGTAGTTCTATGAGGTAATACTGGTTTTATATGTCAATCTAAGTTGTTATTTGTCATCATGACTTCAAGTGTTTGTTTCTGTTGGAACTAGTATTGGAGATGTTCTCAGTTCCTGACATTAAAACAATTTATTTCCCCTCTTAGTTTATATATTGTCAGTTTTTGAGGGGCATAATGTTGAGCTCCGCTGGCCACAGATTCTTATCTGTCGTGATGGCGGCAGGAAAAAGACTCCTCTGCTCGATAGCCTCCCTGTGTTCTGGAGACACCACACTGATTGCTATATGGACCAAGGAGTATGCTGTCCGCCTCTGGATTCAGCAAAGCTCTGACCAGGTGCTGCTCAATAACTTTAGGACCACGGTCCCTGAAACAAGAAGGTTGTACCTCCTACTTCAGAACTAATTTATAATACCCTTCCAGACTGACCACAATACATAACAAACACTGAGTTCAGAGCGGTAGGCCAACTGTCAGCTTCATCTATAAAAATTTTCACCAGTATACTCCTCCCTAATGGTTACTACGCCTCTGCAAGTCCGTCATTATTTCTTTCCAGGCAATAAGATAGGTGTCAGTGTACTATTTGGTAATTCCATGTAGTTTTACTTTCCTCTGACACCTTCTGTTCAGGTTGGAGCAACTTATATATATATAGGCCTTGCCTCCGTTTCGCTACTGAACCACGCACATATACAGACATAAATTATTAATTTACATTCAATTTTCATTAAAAGATATCAAATATTTCAAGCTTACCACAATTCATGGAATAATAATAAACAGATACGTTGACTGGTGAAGAATAATGGCACAACTTATGGCACAAATTCCGAGCTGCCTCTGTCTCAGGCTTTTATTTATAAAAATATAATCTGATGCTCAACGCACTGTTGCTTTAGAAAGTATTTTTGAAAATCTGGGGTGGAACTGACGCGTCTAAGTGACTATATCGACGAGTCTAACCAATCATGCCATGTTTACCCAAGCGTTTGAAAAAACAGTACCCTTCCATCCGTCTCCCATAGCAACGAAAAGTAGTATTTATAGTCCGACTAATCGTGTTTAGCCTTACATTTATTTCTACCCAATCAAATAGGAGGTAACATGGGGACCTCTTTCCGTACAATGGTGGTTTAAAAATCTACCACTGAGCGATTCTGATTTTGGGTGTTGTCTGACAGCACCATCATTTTATTTTGGCTATAACTTGTTAATTCCTAGACTATTTGCATAACACTTAACATATTCTTTGTCAGCAAGTCACAAGGAACCCAAATATATAAATTTTATGGGGCTAAGTGGCTGCGTTCAAAATATGTATTTTCTAGGATAGTCGTGTATTTGTTTTTTTTATTTTTTATGTTTAGAACCGCCACCTGTCCTGCTGTACTGTCAGACTAATGTCAGGATTTTAGACATAAAACAGTGGAATGTCATGTTTCCTAATAAGCGTTTTGTAAGTTTTTAAACATAACTCTCTTTATGGGTAGTGTTTTTTATCACTGACGATTTGAAAAAAAGCTAGTGCTTGTGGCCTTACACGCGTGATGGTAGTAATTGTGTATCGCGACGCGTGTTTAGTGTTGCAAGTGTTCTGGCTTTTGCCCCTCCCTTTCTTTCTATCTTTAGTCCATCTGTCTTTCGTTTTTTTTGGTAACATAGTGTATAAAATGACATGAATGGAATTTTAAATCTAGGTCAACTTGCGTATCTCAAGGTTTTCTTAGAAAGGCAGTACACGTTTCATTGAAGAAAGCGTGTAGAGATGAAGTAGGCTTTTACTATCAACGTGAAACGTTACAATTTGCAGACGAATTAGAAAACAAGGGGAATTTCGAGTACAGTCATTGTGACAGCACTGTTCTTTACCATTCTTCTTTCCTTTTATTGAAGTTATTTGTTAGGCTTTACATTTACTTTTTAATTTATATATGTGGATTAGAATTTCTCACAACAAATCCTCCCAACTTAAAACAGACGTTATATGTCAGTCTATAATTCTATATACACATAGAGAAATTTCTTATTATTCATGGGGTTTAGGGTGATTCTCATCACACGGATGGCGGCTTAAAAAATCCGCTCCCAGATTTGTTTTTCCACTTATATACTCTATGCAAAACTCATAGGGCTGGATCAATAATGACCAACGGAGTAATCTAGAGTTCTCATGTCTAGCCTGTGCTAGAAACGACAAAGGTTTGTGATCCGTTTGCAACTTAAATGCCTTCCCATACAGATAAATATTGAATTTCTTTATCGCCCATATTACTGCAAGACATTCTTTTTCGCTAGTTGAGTAGTTGGTTTCAGCTTTATTCAACTTTCTGCTAGCATATGCCACTGGGCTTAGTTCCCCATCCAATGCATCTGATCTCTGTAGCAGAGTTGCACCTAACCCAATATTACTGGCATCCGTTCTTACTATGAATTCTTGACTTAAGTCAGGTAATTTCAAAATAGGTTTACTTGTGAGCTTTTCCTTCAATTCTTGGTAAGCCATTTCACATTGTGGTGTCCATGTAATTCGATCTGGGTTTCCTTTACGTGTCAAATCAGTTAACGGTGCACATATGGAATTAAAATTTTTGATATACTTTTGGTAAAATCCACATAATGAGACAAAGGATCTCACGTCTTTCTTGGTTTGTGGTCTCGGGGCTTTCTTTAGTTTCTCTAAATTCTTTGGGTCAGGGGTCATGTTTCCCTGATAAACTGAGTGTCCCAAGAATTCTAATTCTTTACATCCAACGCAACATTTGGTTGGTCGGGCTGTTAAATTCGCTTCTCTAAGTCGATTAAACAGCATGTTCAGAGAGTCAATGTGTTCCTCAAATGTTTCTGTTGCTATTAGGATATCATCCATAAAATTTGTGATACATGGATTATTCAGAGGGTCCAATAATTTTCTCATCATTCTAGAGAAGACACTAGGTGCATTCTTCAATCCAAATGGCAATCTGTTAAACTCATAGTGTCCTTCTGATGTACTAAAAGCTAGGTATGGTCTAACCTCAGGCTTTACTGGAATCTGATAGTATCCTTTACTCAGATCCACTTTTGAGAAATATTTAGCTTTATTTAGCCTGGCAAACAACTGATTTGTATCCGGCAATGGATCCACCTGTCCTTCTGTAATAGCATTCAGTCTCCTGTAATCTATACAGAGTCTATGTTCTCCAGAGGGTTTCCTTAGGAGTACCACACCGGAACTATACGAAGATTCACTGTGTGAAATAATTCCTTCCTTCAACAAATAGTCTATCTCTTCCTTCAAAGCTTTCTCCTTAGCAAAAGGAATCGAATAGGGTTTCATACAGACAGGTGTGGGGTCTATCAGTTTCATATCATATTCCAATAAAGTTGTATGCCCCGGTCGGTCCGTTAACACCTCTGTATGATTTTCTAGAACCTGTTGCACTCTCTCTTTCTGATTTTTCGTTAAATGTGTACTGATTTTCACCTGTGCCGCTGTCTCACAGGGGTGTAATGGATATTCAAATGATGAAAGTGGTTCCTTCTTCATCTCCATTGCAATGGACAAGGTTAACAAGTGTGTCTCTTCCTGATGTTCTCTTTCCAAATATTTCTTCAGGAGATTCACATGATAGATTTTTTCTTTCCCCTTCTTATCTATCTTATAATTGGTTCTAGACACCTTCTCTAGAACTGTATATGGACCTTGCCATCCAATTTGTAACTTATTCTGACTACCGGGTAGAAGAAGCAGTACCTTCTCTCCCACAGCCAAATCTCTGTTTTTAGCTTTCCTGTTATAATAGGCAGCATGTTTCTTCCTGGCTTGTTTCAAATTTTCATTGGCAAGTTTCCAGCCAGTTTTTAGACGAGTGGTCAGCTCATTCACATATTGGTATGAGGATGTAATATTTTCCTCTGCCTTTTCATCCGTCCACGTTCTTAACAGAGCTTCGAGTGGACCTTTTATTGGCCTTCCAAACAATAATGTTGCCGGGGCCATACCGGTTGAACTATGGGGTACCTCCCGATAAGCAAAGAGGGCGGCGTGCAGGTACTGATCCCATGTATCTGGTTTTTCGTGTGCCAACTTTCTCAGGATCGACATCAACGTGCCGTTAAATCTTTCCACTTGGCCGTTCCCTTGGGGATGGTACACACTACAATGGAAGTGTTTGGCCTGGAAGATCCTGAAAACTTCTTCTGTTAGTTTCCCCTTGAACTGAGAGCCATTATCAGTCAAGATTTGATTGGGAAAGCCTAACCTTGTGAAAATTGTGAGCAATGCCTCTGCCACATGTTTAGAATCAATCGATGACAGGGCTACCGCTTCTCCCCACATAGAACATGTGTCCACCAGAGTCAGAATGTAGCTGTTCCTTCTCTTGGTTCGGGTGAGAGGTCCCACAAGATCCACGGCAACTCTCTCAAAGGGTGTTCCCACTATGGGCATATCCCCCAGAGTTGCTGGTGCAGTCCAATGTTTAGGTGCTACTCGTTGGCACTCTGGACAGGATTTTACATATCGTTTGATATCTTCAGTTATCCCTGGCCAGAAATAGTGACAAGCTATACGCTGTCCTGTTGCGCTGATCGCCATATGACCACTGAAGGGAATCGCATGCCCTAGTTCCAACACTTTAGTCCTATATGAAGTGGGAAGGACCAGCTGTCCGTGACCATTGGATTCAGATCCAGCCTTCCTATATATCAGCTTGTTCTTCATATAAAACTCTCCCTTGCCTGGAGGTGTATGAGATTTGGGCAACTTCTTGAAGCACGGCTTGAGTGTTTTGTCCTCAGCCTGTGCCTTCCTCATCTCATCTGGATGAGTATTTATTGGATTATCCTCCTCCTTTTTAGACTGTGATCTGGTCTGCACTGTTGCCAATATCACAGGTCTCTTGGGATTCCCCAAGAAGACATATCTACACCCCAATATCAGAGGGTAGATTGGCTCATTTATCACTGCTGCTTTTATGATTCCTTCCACACATCGCGTTTTCACCTTTATCCGGGCGACGGGAAGTGTCATGGTAGCTACATCCTTGGTTGCAGTTTGAATCTCCACTGTTTCTGTGGTGTATTGATCGGCCTGCACCAGGTGAGAACTCACAACGGAATCGTAATCTAAACCGTTATCATATAAACACCTTATAGTGACACCATTACAGATGACATCTTCACACACTGGGGGATGGTATGGTTCCTGTAGTTCTGCAGGTTTGACCTTCTTTTCCTTTTTCCCAGATGTCATAGCAGCACAATGAGGAGGTTTCCTTCTACAATGGTCAGTGTCATGATTGTTCATCTTACAATTTTTACACCACCTTTTTCCTTGGTTGAAAGATTTTCTTTCATCATATTTCCTTTCATCGAATTGTGGGGTTTTATTTTTATTGTCATACCGTGGCCTATCAAACTGGTGCTTACCTTTGTTTTGATCTCTAGGATCAAATTTATTAAAGTTCTGTGGTGCCTTAAAATTTTCCACCTGTTTCTTTTTGTTACCTGATACCTCTGCCTGAGCTGCTTGATACCTTTCTGCAACATTTAGCAACTC